>BTHU01000022.1:1448826-1568826 GCA_036184795.1 Tokudaia tokunoshimensis
CAAAGAATAGGGTCAATTCTAGGTCAAAGACAAAGTAGTCAAGGAACAAATAAAGCATAGACAAAGTAGTAAAAGAACAAACAAGGCAATAAACAAAGTCCCATGGTCACTATATCTATGGGTTTATCAGGATGGCCAAGATACAAGGAATATGATACATTCCTCGGCTGTATTCATCCTGAGCCTACTTCCTCGTTCTAGCCCAATGTCAAATTCTTGCCAAACTCCTAGAAGCAGCCCCAAAAGCTCTCCACAAAAGAACATAAACATAAATAAACAGAACTAGAATGTATGTGCAAGCTAAAAGAATTTGAGAATAAAGCTTTTATGCTTTATTCCAGGAAATATGACTGTAGGACAAAGCAATGGAAAATAAATATGGAAGACAAAGCACTCAGAGAAAGTCATGGGGCAAAGAACAAAGTTAGGAGTCAGAGAACTTTTGCTAGAATCCAAGAGCTCTTGAGGAAGAATAGAGACAGGCAGGTTAGTTGAAGGATAGAAGCTCTCAAGAGATCTTGAAGTTGACTAAAATACACAACACCCAGGCCACAGGGGAAACTTACTGGTAGTGTTTTGCTAAATGGTCATGTTGTCAAATTACATTAATATTTTTTGTCTATGCACATAGATGTACACTGTTCTCAACCTTGGTAAGGGGAACTTCTTTTTTACAGCGGGTAATGATTAATGCAGAGACTCAAACTGGTCAAGGTGTTGAGTATGAATAACTGCAAGTTCAACTGTATCAGCTATATCAGCTTCTCCCCCCGTTCAAGGCTCTGGGAACATTACAGAAGAGTGAGCAGACAGAATGGATGGGGGAGAACTGAGAAATGCTGATTTCTGAATATGATGTGCTTATGGCTGACATTCATGCCAGTTCACAGCAGTTGCAGTTGCCTGTACAAGATCAAACTAGTCAATATTCTAGCACAGGCTGGGGAAGGACTCTCAGGTCCCATTCCCTGCTGAGGAGCTGTTGGCAGCTGATGGCTGTGGAGAGAGGGAGATTCTCTTTTTCTTGCAAATGTGGCTCTTGGTAGGATGCCATACCCAGTGGATGGTTCCACACCCATGCTCAGCACTAATTGGACTCTGGGCCATTAATGATGAGAACATCAACAATAATAGGACATGAAGTCCGGTCTGGTGGGCAATGAGTTAACAAGTCACAAGGAGGTTGGAGGAAGGTAGTAAGGGGGTGGATAGACCAAAATACATTGTGTACATGGATGAAAAATTTAAAGGATAAATCTAAAATATTTTTTAAAAGAAGCCTTATAGTATGATATAGTGTATTAACCATGTCTTTACCTCCTATTACTTTGGGAAACTCACCAAGAGGGCAGTACAAAGATAAGACTCAGAATAGCCACATGTCAGTAAAAGACAGTACAGGAACTATTTCAGAGATGGTGGCAGCTATAGAAGAAGTAATGGAGCAAGAAAATTTATGCCTATCCTGGGGTTGGGGAATGTGGCTATGTTGGTAAGGTGCTTGCCTAGCATGCAAAAGTCCTGGGTTCCATCCCCAGCACCATATTGTGCTGGGAGAGGTGGGCTGGAGTCACCTTAAAGCTAGACTGAAGGTGGAGATGTCACTCCATTGCTTAAATCCTCAAAACCTTTCTGGCTATCTACAGTGGCTTTGATTCTCTCAGTATGTTAGATAAATTCTGGTGTGTGTATTTGTGTGTGTGTGTGGTGGTGGTGGTGGTGGTGGTGGTGGTGTGTGTGTGTGTGTGTGTGTGTGTGTGAGAGAGAGAGAGAGAGAGAGAGAGAGAGAGAGAGAGAGAGAGAGAGAGAGAGAGGAGAATACATGGTGGAAGCTTCAGTCTTTATAACCCATTTTTGAAATAAAGAGTACTCTCTATTCCTCTCACAAGAAGAAAGTCACTAACTACAGCTTGTTTTCAAGAGAATGAGAGTTAAGATGCATGTCTCAGAGGGAAAATTACCAAAGAATTTGTGGTCATATTTTAAAAACTACAACCAATATCAATAAGAAGCCTAAATGTATAAGGAGAATTGAATAGCAACATTATAGAAGCTCTTCAGAAAATAGGGGAACAAACTCTCCACAGTTCATTCTGTGAATCCAACCTAACAGCGAAGTCAAACGTAAGAAGGGCACTGCAAAAGTAGAAAATCCAGACCTGCATCTCCTCATGAGCAGTTTGTAGCACCAAGAGCAACAGTGTATAATACTGTATATAATAGAGTATAAAAAAACATTGTATAAAAAAATACGGTGACCAGTGAGTGTTTCCTGGGAATGCAAGACTAGTTTAATACCCATCGTACTTGTGGTACTAATACAGTAAATGAGACTAAACAAAACAAAGATTCCCAACATGACATTTGGCTATCCTAGTAAATCTTGAAAATATAGATAAAGCCCAACACCTGGTTATGATTAAAAGAAAGGAATCCAACTCTCCCATAGGAATAGGTGGGACCTTTCTTATATGCTAAAGGGTCTATATGAGAAGTCTGTGAGTGGTAGCCTATACAAAAATGAAATGTTGGATACTTTCCTACTCAGGCTGAGGACAAGTCACAGATATCCACAGTCACACTGTCCTGTGTGAGTCAGTGCAGGAACATCTTCCAGCTGTGTGGGGACCCCAAGTGCTTTACACCCCACTGTCCTCTTCTTTAGCCCTCATTTCATCATGTCTCTACTTACCACACCCAGCTACCACCAGCTATGGTGGGCTCTCAGTTACTTTTCTTCTGTTGTGATAAAAATACCCCGACACAAACTGCTTAGGAAGGGCTTATTTTAGCCAGAAGTTCTAGTTATAGGTCATCAGTGCAAGGATGTCACAGTGGCAGGATACAGTGGCTAGTCACCTTGGGTGTGCATAGTCAAAAAGCAGGAAGTGTTGAATGCTGTGCATGCGCAGAAACATTCTCCTTTTTATACAGTCCAGGGTCCTGGACCAGGGAATGGTGCCATTCAAAGCAGGTGTTTTCCACGTTAAATAACTTAATAAGATATCCCAAATAAGCACAGCCCCAGGCTCACCTTCCAGGTGATTCTTTATCTATCAACTTAACTTATTGACAGTTGAGATTAACCATCACATGCAGTTCCTGGTGGAGAAATACCCTCCTCCCAGATTCTGGGCTGTGAGCTCAGGCTTCCAAAGCCACTTTGCATAAGAATTCCCAGAGGCTGAGTGTATAGTTCCAGGTGGTTAGGGTAATGTCCCTGAACAAGGGGAATCAAGGCTTCCTGTGTCAGTACCCAACTCCAGCAGAAAGCCCAAGACAGAAACAAAACTCACACAGGTCGTGGCTTATGGAGCATTCCTTAGCCATGAACTACAGATGCCAATTGGCCCTGTCCCCAAGGAATTCCTTTCATTACAAAACTGTCACTGTTATTTTGTAACAGTGGTGGTGTGCTCACAGGGTGCCGGGACGGCTCTCATCACACCAGCTTGTCTAATTCTCACACTGACCCTCACTGCTGCAAGGATGTTATCAGAGCCTGAATCACAGGTACTCCGAATCTGTCTTCTCCATAGCGTTTATTCTTTCTTCCCTCTAGAAGATTCCCTCTGTTCCCTCTGGCCTCTAGAAGGGACCTCTAGAAGGGATTGAGCTTAGGTCCTCAGGGTTGTGTGGCAAACTCTTGTTGACTGATCCATTTCCCTAGACCCAGGGAGACCCTTTTAAACAAATCTACAATTGAGTCCCCACCTGCAGGCTCTGAATATGAAACACAGCGGCCCTATGTAGAATTTCTTTTTCAAACCTGACATTAACCAGGCATACCCCAAATATTTTGTAGGTAACTTCCTTCTTGATCTCATAATTTACTCAGGCTTCTGTCGAAGTATTTTCAGGTATGATGACAAGGTACAAGCTCTCTCTATAATACTTTCCATTATGTCCGCCAGTCGTTAATTTTAAAGACAGCATTAGATTTCGGATACAAGTGCCTATTTTTTTTTTGTCTGCCATGAAATTTAGGCCTTTGAGTGTGTTAGGTGGGTGGGGTTGGAGGTGTTGAAGATAAGACTATAGTTTAGAGTTCAGGCGCAGAGTCTATGGTGCATGTTGTGTGTGTTATGTGGTAGATGTGTGCATATACATGCAGGTGGGTGCTGAGAATATGTGTGTATGTCTAAATGTAGAAACTGACATCTGGTTTCTTCCTCAATCGCTTTCCACTTTTTAAAAAAGTTCTTACTGAACTTAGAGTTTATTGATTTACAGACTAGTCACTGATCAGGATCTGCTTGTGTACCCCAACTAATGGGGTTAGGGCCCTTCATCTTTGTTTGTTGGTAGGTGCTGAAGATCTGAACTCAGGTTTTCATGTTTGTACTTCACTAACTGAGCCATCTTCCCAGCTTCATATGGTGCATATATTAAGACAGGTGGAGAGGAAGAAACATGTGGCCTAAGACTCTTAGATTGGGAAGGAAGGAGAAAGAAGCAAGAAAGGAAGGGAGGAAGGGAAGAAGGAAAAGAAGAAGGAAGGAAGAATAAAAAGTACCATATTAGTTTTAAATGAGATTGTTCCCACAAAGCAAATATTTCCTCATTCTAGAGCTACGTGGTACCCACAAGTCCTAGCTTCTGCCACTAATGCTGTTAATGGCAGGATAGCCCACGCGTCCCGAGCAAGCATCTGAAACACCTGGATCAGCCCTGCAGTCCCCTCACCCCCACCCTGTGGCAAAAAGAACCTTGCCATGTGATGCACATGTGCACTTGTGTAAATAGCACGTGTGCCCCACTCATGTGAACACAACCTGCTGCGAATGCTGAGCGGTGAGCGGAGCAGTAAATCAAACACAGGTTTCTTGGAGCCACATTTGGACAAGGCAAGCCTGCACTCGGGTAACTGGTGACAAGGTAGAAAATGTGAAATTCGGTTGTAGAGGCCAAGTCAAGGGAAGGTCCCTAGGAGGACATGGGGGACCAAAGGGAACGTGATCCAGCCACTGGCTCATCTCAGCATTCACACCTCCTGCTTTGAGAGTCGGCGGAGAGTGCTCCGGCTCGGAAGGACTCAGATGAGCCTGGAATGACTCAATGGAGCAGAATTCTTTCTTTTTCACTTACCAAATTAAGCACAAATGCTAACACTTGCTCTTTTGCCAATCTGTCTTTAGAGAGATCAGATTCAGTCTGATGATAAAACAGTCACGAACAAAGCTAAGAGCTATTTATTAAATAACTTAGGAACACATTCTGGCCAATCCTTCATCTTGCTCAGACTCTCCATCTCTTTAGCTCTCCTCCTTCTCTCTCTTCCTCTTCTACCTTTTCCCTCTCTATACCCCTCCCTCCTTCTCCCCCTTCCCTGCCTCTCTTTCCTTCCCTCCATCCCTCCCCCCACCTCCCTCTTTGTGTTATGAAGGTATGCATAGTGTATACTTGGAGGCCAGAAGAGGATGTCTGGTATCCTCTATCACTCTCTGCCCTGTTCTGAGACAGTCTTTCATTGAAACTGGAACCAGCAAGCCCCAACAATTCTTCTGTCTGTGCTCCTCCCAGGACTAGGGTCACGGGCACATGCAGCCACTCCCAGCTTTTTATGTGGGTGCTGGGGATCTGAGCTCAGACCCTGATGCTTTAGCAGTAAGAGCTCTAACACTGAGCCATCTTCCCAGCCTGAGACATTTTTTGGTCTGGGACTTGAGGTTTTGCTCATTTCTGCCTAAGACCCAGTGTGATCCCAGGGCTGGTGCTTCACTTAATTGTGAAAATCTGACATCACAAAAAGCCTGACTCTAACCTCCTTTGGTTTGCCTTTCAATTTTGTAGCTTCAAGGGTATTTTTTTCTAGCCTCCAGAATACCATAAAGCATGTGTGAGAGACCATGGTGGCAACAGGAACGGGTGCACCTCCCTGTCAGAATAAATTAGGATTTGCTGTATAAACAACCAGATCCCAAATCTCAGTGATTTACAAAGAATGTAAGATGTGGGGTCTCAACGTTCAGAAGTCAGAGACAGAAGGATTGTGACCTGTGGGCTAACTAACTAGGGAGGGAGGGAGGGAGGGAAGGAGGGAGGGAGGGAGAGAGGGAGAGAGAGAGGAAGGGAGGGAGGGAGGAAGGAGGAGGAGAGAGGAAGGAGAAGGAAGGAAGGAGAAAGAAAGGAAGGAAGGAGGAAGGAAGAAAGGAAGGAAGGAAAGAAGGAAAGAAGAAGGGAGGAAGGGAGGGAAGAAGGAAGGAAGGAAGGAAGGAAGGAAGAAGGGAGGGAAGAAGGAAGGAGGGAAAGAAGGAAGGGAGGGAAGAAGGGAGGAAGGAAGGAAGAAGAGAGGGAGGGAGGGAAGAATGAATGAAGGAAGGAAGGAAGAGGGGAGGGAGGGAGGGAAAAAGGAAGGAAAGAAGAAGGGAGGGAGGGAGGGAAGAAGGAAGAAGGGAGGGAGGGAGGGAAAAAGGAAGGAAAGAAGAAGGGAGGGAGGAAAGAAGGAAAGAGGAAGGGAGGAAGGGAGGGAAGAAGGAAGGAAGGAAGAAGGGAGGGAGGGAGGGAAAAAGGAAGGAAAGAAGAAGGGAGGGAGGGAGGGAAGAAGGAGAGAAGGGAGGGAGGGAGGGAGGGAAGAAGGAAGGAAGGAAGAAGGGAGGGAGGGAGGGAAAAAGGAAGGAAAGAAGAAGGGAGGGAGGGAGGGAAGAAGGAGAGAAGAGAGGGAGGGAGGGAGGGAAGAAGGAAAGAAGAAGGGAGGGAGGGAAGAAGGAAAGAAGAAGGGAGGGAGGGAGGGAAGAAGGAAAGAAGAAGGGAGGGAGGGAGGGAAGAAGGAAAGAAGAAGGGAGGGAGGGAGGGAAGAAGGAAAGAAGAAGGGAGGGAGGGAAAAAGGAAGAAAGAAGGGAAGGAGGGAAGAAGGAAGGAAGAAGGGAGGGAGGGGAGAAGGAAAGAAGGAAGGAAGAAAGGAAGGATGAAGGGAGGTAGGAGGGAAGAAGGAAGGAAGGAAGGGAAGAAGGAAGGGAGGAAAAAAGGAAGGAAGAAGGGGAGAGGAAGAAGGAAGGAAGGGAAAAAGGAAGAGAGGGAAGAAGGGAGGCAGAAAGGCAGGAAGGCAGGCAGACAGGCAGACAGGGAGAAGGCAGGAAGGCAGGCTGCTTACTATTCTGCTCCAGGTAAAGTCTGCTTGGGACCCAGGCTTATGGAATGACTTCTCTGGAACTTGATGTGACAAAGGAAAAGATACATGGCCAGGCACATGCTGGCTTTGACTGGTTCTGTCTGGAGAAGGCATAGCTCAGACCTGTCCACATTTTGGGGTTTGAAGTAGTTGCTTGGGTTTGGTTGTGTTCTGTGGGAAGGAAACATATAGTCTTTCTTGGAGGAGGGTCTTTTCAGGGAGGGAAACCTGAATGTTCAGTGAAATTAACAGGCCTAGTACTGAAAAGAGTCCATGTGTCTATTCTTGTCTGGCTTGAAATTAATGGATGAGACTATATATAATTTTTTTTCTCAAGAAAAGCCTAAACTTGATTATTTCATTGTGGGAGGTGACCTAAGCCTGGCATTAGTGTTCTCTTTAGGATTCTATGGGGTGGGGTGAGGGGGAGCAGGGCTAAAATGTGAAGAACATTCTTACAGTCTCTCCCTCATCTTTGAAGCCCAGCCACACATAAAAGTCCCAGCTCAGGCCTAGGCCTGCCCATTCTGAGCCAAGCCACACTCTCCTTGCAGGCCCTGGAGAGCCCTCCCCCTCTGTGTACCCTGGGTGGCCCAGCCCTCCAGAGGGAGGCATCTCCCTCAGGAGACTAGAGGCCCCTCAGTTCCATCTGGATCCCAGAGCCCAACCATCTTGGTGAAGACTACCCAGGATGTCAGTCAAACTAAAGAATATTCTTTTAGTACTGAATAACCGTGTAGGGCTGGCAGGGCTCCCTCCGCCTGACAGATGGCGAACACATGCCTGGGGCGGCTGGGCTGCACATCAATCTCTCTCTGCTGCTTTCAGCACATCCTTCCAGCCGGGATCCTTTCTAGCCTGGCTTGTGATCACCACATAGAGTCTCTTTCTGAGGGTGCTGTGTGTGGAGAGATGTCTCCAAGGAGGAGCAGGATGTCTGGGCACTGTTATCAGATGTGATCGGACAGGTGGTCTGCTTTTCTCCCGAGGAGAGCTATCTCTGCTCTTAGACCCCATCACAGTTCCCGTGTGGGACAAGGGGACCTGGAAATCACCCTGGTGACTGGGAATCATTTGGGGTTTCTAAGATTACACCCTGCTTGTTATTACTAGGCTTTGCCTACACTTTAGATCTCAAAACCAATCCTTCAAAACAAGTCCTTGAAGAAGCTTAAGGTATGTTGGAAAAGGCAGCATGAAGAAGCTCTTGTGATTAATAAGAGAGGGGATTTGGGGGAATCTGGTTCATACCTGGAAACACAGCCTTATGGGTTAGAGTAGCATGCTTAGCTGTAGGCAGGATAGCTAACCAGAGTCTTAGTGTTGGGCTGCCCTGATCCATCCTCTCTCATTATCATGATTTGAAAAGCTACTCGTGGGTCAACAGCTTTCAGATTTCTACTCCCATCTCAGAGCATAGCTAATCACCTTCCTGATACTTCCATCAGATATCTTCTCACATCCAAAACCAAGATCAAAGCATCTTCCTGGAGCCTGTATTTCTCCGCAACTCTTTACTATTTTTGTCAAACGAATCGCCCTTTCCCACTGGCCCTGGCGGAGACCCAAGAATTAATCAATCTACTCTATACCCCATCCACCCAATCCACCGGCAAATTCTTCCTGGTTTTCTTTAGGCATTCACCATCATGACTCTTTGTCTTTACAGCAGCCAGTTCTCTGTAATCCTCTATTATTTTTGTCCCTGGACTATTTGCCACCCTCCTTTCTTGTCTTATCCTCTTTTTGAATCCATTCTCCTCTCAGCTGCCACTGGGATCTTCCAACAGAAACTGGACTGGCTTGTATGAGATGTGACACTCTTCAGGGCCTAGATAGCCAAATTCTTCTCATTAGCTCTGTGAACAGATCTATGGGTATCATCAGTAAGACAGCTACTGCTGTGACAAATACCATGGGGCTCTTGCCAGGAGGTTTATTATGTAGAACATGTAGGAAAACAGCTGCTAACCTTGTGGCAACTTAGAAGCAAATGAAAGAGGCAGGAGAGGTATGGGACCCATGTATGCATCACCAATGACCCAACTTTCTTCTTCTACTAGGCTCTATCTCCAAAAGGTTCTCCCACGTTCTTATAGGGCCTTGGGCTAGTGATAAGAGATTTTAGGACATGGTCCTCTTGGGTCATTTATCCAAATCACCACAGACTCTCATTCTTGCCCCATTCTGATCCACTACATTCCTTTATGATCTGCCAACAGCACTGGCTTCTTGGAGTCCCTGATTTGTCAAAGTTCTTCCAGCTTCAGAAACTGCATATCTTCCCCTACTGCCTAGTCAGCTTTCCACTTGATCCACCTCTCTTTTGTCCTTAGGTCTCTGCTTAAAAGTGTGCAGCTTATAGAAAATAGGCTGATGGATGGTTCTACAGTCTGTGTCTAGATGACAGACTCCGGCCAGGATGAAATAAGGACTCATAAAAGGCTTTGCTTTGAGCAAGAACTGGCATGAGCTGGCTATACTGAAATGAAATGCTTAAGGCAAGTAGATCCATTGGAAAGTTGCCACAATATCCAAGTGGGTAGAGCTGAGGAGGTGGTCAAAAGGGACCTGGGGACTAAGTATCAGATTGGTGGTAGAAATAGGCCCACTTTTCACAGTCTTTTAAGAAACTATCAGGGTCCAAAGGAAAAATATCCAGCTAATGCCTTTCTTCTGGAACTGCTTGCTATCATGGGGAAGGATCCTCCCTACGGTCTGGTATTTCCAGTCTAGATTAATCTATAGGACTGTTTTATATTTTACATCTGTAGTTCCTGCTGGTTGGGCAACCTTCCTGCCGTTGCCTAAGTCAAGCTACTCTGGTGTCTTGCATATGTACTTGTAGAATAAGACTCATCAAGATCAGAAGGTGGCCAAGTTTCTCCAGAAAAGCAGCTGCATGATTCCCCACTGAGGGAGGAGAGCTGAGCAGCCCGGGAACCCGAACTCCCAGGGGCACCCTCAGTGGGAACATCCCAAGGCCATCTGTCTCACATCACAGCCAAGTCAAAAAAAAACTTCTAGAAAACTGTGTGAATTACTGCTTACCAAAAATAGTAATGATGGGGGGAGAAACCCAAAGCCAAGGCCCGCCCACCATATGCCTTCTCACACCGTGAGCGCCATTAGACACAAGTCCGTTTTCGCATTATTGACGGCGGATGTTTGCAGGAAGGGGACATTCTCCTTCAACTTACTGTCTGTCTTTTATGTGTTCGGTAGTTTGTTCAAAGAGCAGCAAACCCAATTCAGTGATGTAACCAGAGGAGGTGGTATTGCTTTACATGTTGGACACACAGAGCCACATCGAGTAGGGAGTGGAAAAGAAATGTTGAGAAACAGAACAGGGACTTCTAGGAAGAAATGGAGATACAGGATGGGTCTGGAGAACCTCGGAGTGGGGCTCAGGAGATGGGGGTTCAGTTGGTAAAGCTCTTGCTTTGCAAGCACGAGGAACTGAGTTTAAGTTCCTAGCACCCATGTAAAATCTAGTGCAGAGGCATAGGTTTATAAACTTGTGAGGAAAGCAGTGGGTAGAGACAGGCTCTATCCATGGGACTCACTGGTCAGCCAACCTAGCTCAAGGTCTAGTGGGAGACTGTCTCAGAAAATAAGATGGGGAGAAACTGAGGCAGAAACCAGTGCCAACCTCTGGTCTCCATGTTATACATGTGCCTGCACACACATGTATTTGTACACCCATGCACACCCCAAACACATAGACACAAAGAAAAATAGTTACAGAAGGAGAAGGAGTGAAAAAGGAGAGGACAGCAGGGTATGGAGGAATATACTGAACATATGTTATATACTTACAGGAAAGTGCCCTTATATAACCCAGTATAATAAAGTAAGGTTTTTGTTTTTTGTTTTTTGCTTTTTTTTTTAAAGAAAAGCATGTGGTCACTTACTGTTGTCTGGACCGCAATCTACTTAAACAGTTATAGAAATACAGAGTTTAGGGAGTTCTGGCTTTGATGAAGAAACCACAACAAGACACTTAGAAAATAAAAAATAAAAAAAGACAGGCACAGTGGCACCGAGTTTTCTACCCATGGTAGAGAGCCCGTGATTTATTAGTCCACACGACACATGTGAAAACCCAGGGTGAATTCACATTTGAGCAGATCATTTTAATTTGCATAATGCATCTTCAAGTCAAGATTTGCCCCCAAGAGGATCAAAGGAAAGAAAGACGGAATCCATCCATCCATGGCTCTGTACTTTCTCATCTCAGGGCTCATTCTGTGAGATCTGGAGGTTACAGGAGGGACTCAGGGTTTAGAATAAAATCTCCCTCTTGGACCCTGCCCCCCACCATGTCTGTTCTTCTAAGGAACTCAAAATGTTTTATATAGGGCTGGAGAGCAAGCTTTTGTGGAAGACTCAAGTTTGGTTCCCCATACTCATATGAGGTGTCTGCAATTCCAGATCCAGATAATACAACGCCCTCTTCTGGCCTCTGTGGGCACCTGCACACATGTGCACATACAGACATAGCCACTTATACATAAATAAAAAGAACATTTAAAATATTTTACCCATTTTCTTTGTCTATGTCTATTTAATAGACAGTACGATCTTGAAAAGGAAAGAACAAACTATACTACTCCTTCACCCAAGAAATCTTTGTAATGAGTTGTTTTACTCTCTTACCAGATATGACCCACACAAATGAATTAAGCATGCACATTGCATGTGTTTATGCCACAGGAAAAAAGTAATTCATTGTTCTGCCCTTTAACTGTTCACCTAAGCATCTTTCTGACATCATTGACATGAACTCTTAAGTGGGCGCTAACAGTTTAGATGTGTTTGGTCCCCAGCAAAACGCCAGCTGAGGTAGTTACTGCGTTTGGGAGGCGGGGCTTTTAGAGAAGGATTGAAGTCTTTTTCTCATGTCTGATTAGTTCTCACAGGAATAGATTAGCTTTCACGGGAATTGTAAAGCAAATCTACCCTCTTCAATTTTCTTGGGCTTCCTCCACCATGAGATATACATGCTCTCCCTTTTCTGCCCCACCTTTATCATGATAATGGTGGATACTGGCAAGATAATCCTGTTTGCTCTACAAGTTGCCTGGCCTCTGGTATTCTGTTACAGCAACAGGAAATGGAGTAGGACAGTAGCTAAGCTCAGCCATGACATTCTCTGTACTTCTCTTCCTCAGTGAGGTATGTAGTTCAAGAAGGCCAGTTTGCCATGCTAGGTCCATAGTCCATAGTTGCTGAGCAAAACGAGTGGGTGTGTCCTGTATCCTTGTTTAAGCCTTCCTTCCTAGCCTTCCATTCTCACACTCACTTGATGTGTCTCTTCTTTCCCTCCTTTGTCTTCATGGTTATTTTTGCCCTTTCTCTCTTGCACACACGTACACTCTATTTCAACATGGCCTCCTAGGAGCTATTCTTGTTCCCTCTGGCATGTTCTCATTTCTTTCTGGCAATTTTATTTTCCCTCAAGAATTAGTCTGGCTTCGCACGAGGCAGTCCCCTCCAACCAGTGATTGACACAAGATGCATTTCCTGGCAGCAGAAGCACCTTTCTTTTTGGTGAACTGTACCCATGGAGGAGAGCTTTGAAATGTCCTTATTTCTGGTATACAAGGAAGTGTTGCTCTGCCATCCAGCTCTCCAGCCGAATGTGGTAGAAGGAGGTCAAAGGGTGCTCTTGTCCAGAGCACCTCAAAGGGAGTCATCAGTCAGGCAAAGTCAGGATTTGTCACCCTCTTTCCCCACTTAAGCCAATGAGGAACGGCCGTGGATGAGAGAGAGAGCAAAGTCATGAGAGCTAGGAACAAGGTCTGTGAGAGCTGTGGAGAGAGTGGGTATGAACACTGGAAGGCTTTGTAGAAGGTCAAGTCACCAAAGTAAGTCACAGTGGATGCTAATAAAAAAAAATGCCAGGGTATTTCGGGAGGAAGCATGTCCTCTTTCTCCATCCTTGCACTGACACCAGCACAGTGCCCTTGAGGACTGAGGGCTTGAGAGGAGTGTGTGCAAGAGGAATAAGATTAGCAACTGTAAAAGGTGACAGGCACAGGACCCTTGGACAGATAGTAAGCTGAAGCTCATTTCACAATGTGAAAACAGGGTGGTTGGTTATAGTTGCTGTTCCAGCCAGGTTCTGTCTGGAAGGTACCAGGGTGCCTGGAAATGTCTCTCTCCCTTACTTGGTTAGGTTTTTTTTTTTTTTTGTCAATCAAACACAATGTAGAATCATCTAGGAGGAGAGAACCTCAACTGAGAAAATATCTCCATTAGATTGGCCTGCAAGCTTTTCTATGGGGGCATTCTTTTGATTAATCACTGAGGTGGACAGGCTACTCCTGGGCAGGTGGTCCTGGGTTATATAACAAAGCAAGCAGTGTAAAACATGGGGAACAAGTCTGTAAGCTATGTCCTTCCGCCCCATGATCTCTGCTTCAGTTCTTGTGTGTAGGTAGGTTCATGCCTTGAGTTCCTGCCCTGATTTCCCTCTGAAATGGACTGTGATTGGTATGTGTGTGCAAGATAAACCCTTTCTCCTGAAAGTTGTAGTAGCGAGCAAAAGTCATATACTCAGGCTATAGCCAGCAGAGGAACTGGGGGGCAGCACAGAGGTATGGGGATGGCTGAGGTCTCTACCCAGTGTTGTCTTCTCAAATAAGGCTCCCTCCTCCTCCTCCTCCTCACAGCTTCTTAACCTTTTTCTCTTTACACTTACCACCTACTTAATGTGCTATTTCTTTTCCTATTTGAGTTAATTTTTAAATTTAAGTCAATGGTAGGGATTGAAGTGAGTACTTTAGTAAGGTACAGTATTCAGGCATACAAGGCAAAAGCACCACCACTGAGCCACACCTTCAGCTCTGATTATATATCTTAAAAAGCACTCCTTTTCTTCCTCCTTTGAAACTCAGGTGACAGAAGATGCTGGCAAGGATGTGTAGAAAGAGGAACACTCCTCCATTGCTGGTGGGATTGCAAGCTGGTACAACCACTCTGGAAATCAGACTACGGTTCCTCAGAAAATTGGACATAGCACTACCTGAGGACCTAGCTATACCACTCCTGGGCATATTCCCAGAAGATGCTCCAACATGTAATAAGGATACATGCTCCACTATGTTCATCGCAGCCATATTTATAATAACTAGAAGCTGGAAAGAACCCAGATGTCCTTCAACAGAAGAATGGATACAGAAAATGTGGTACATTTACACAATGGAATTCTACTCAGCTATTAAAAACCATGACTTCATGAAATTCACAGCCAAATGGATGGAACTTGAAAATATCATCCTCAGTGAGGTAACTCAGTCACAAAAGAGCAAACACAGTCTGTACTCATTGATAAGTGGATATTAGCCCAAAAGTTCGGAATACCCAAGATTCAATTCACAGACCATATGAACCCTAAGAAGAAGGAAGACCAAAATGTGGATGCTTGAGTGCTTTTTAGAAGGGTGAATAAAATACTCATAGGAGAAAATATGGAGACAGTGTGGAACAGAGACTGAAGGAAAGGCCATCCAGAGACTGCCCTACCTAGGGATCCATCCCATATACAGCCACCAAGCCCGGATGTTATTATGGATGCCGGGAAGTGCTTACTGATGGAGGCCTGATATGGCTGTCTCCTGAGAGACTCTGCCAGAGCCTGACAAATACAGAGACAGAAGCTCAGAAGCTCTCAGCCAACCATTGGACTGAGTTCAGGGATCCCCGATGGAGGAGTTGGAGAAGAGACTGAAGGAGCTGAGGGGGTTTGCAGCCCCATGGAGGGAGCAACAGTGTCAACAGGCCAGACCCCCTGGAGCTCCCAGGGACTGAACCATCAACCAAAGAACACACATGGACCGACCCATGGCGCTGACCACATATGTGGCAGAGGATGGCCTTGTTGGACTTCAGTGGGAGAGAGGCCCTTGAGCCTGAGGGTGTTCGATGCCCCAGTGTAGGAGAATGCCAGTGTGGGAGGACCGGAGTGGGTGGGTGGGTGGGTGAGTGGGGGAGCACCTTCATAGAGGAGGAGGAAGGGGGATGGAATGGGGGCTTCCTAAGGGGAGACCTGGAAAGGGGAAAAAATTTGAAATGTAAATAAAGAAAATATCCGATCAATCAATCGATCAATCAATTAAAAACCTAAACAAAATATAAAGTTTCCCTATTTTAATCATTGCATATTTCCAGTGCTTAAGACCAGGCCAGGCATACAGTAGGAGCTCATTAACCACTTGTTGAATGAGTAAGTGAATGACTAATGGGTGGATGGATGGATGGATGGATGGATGGATGGAGAGAGTTAATATGCAGTCAATTGTGATGTAACAAATTTGTGATGTAGCAAAGAGGGTACATCACAAAGAGGTTGAGCTTGAACTCTTTTTTTTTTTTGTTTTCGAGACAGGGTTTCTCTGTATAGCCCTGGCTGTCCTGGAACTCGCTCTGTAGACCAGGCTGGCCTCGAACTCAGAAATTCGCCTGCCTCTGCCTCCCAAGTGCTAGGATCAAAGGCGTGCGCCACCACCGCCCGGCGACCTTGAACTCTTGATCCTCCTGTTTTTACACCTTGAGTTTTGAGGATTACAGGTATGTACCAGACACTTGATTTGTACAGTGCTGGCCATGGAACACAGTACTTCATGCATGCTAGGTGATCACTCCACCCAAGGCTTACTATTGCATTGAGGATATGACCAAGGGTAGGGGAGAAAGCTTGTCTAGTAAAACAGGAAGACCTGAGTTCAATCTCCAGGAGCTACACTGAAACAAAAGCTGGGTGTTTGTGCCCGTGTAACCCCACCACTGAAGAGGCATGGCTTCAGCGAACTAAGGATCTCTCACTAGGCCCCACCTCAGTCCCAACTCCCAGCCCTTTCCTAACCCCAGCCCTGCACCTGTCCCCAATCCCAATACTAATCTTTTGTTAGTCACTAACACACACCCTCAAATGCACAGCTGGTGTACTTTCTGACTCTGGGTCTGGTATGAGGGGGCTCTAGCATTCCCTTCCTCAGAGAGGAAACTGCTCAAGGAAAGGTTAAACACCTTGTGCAGATTCCCAGGGAGCTGTTGTCTCCTGAGCTCTGGCATGTGGTTCCATTTATTATTTCCTTATAGCCTCGGGGTCATAAAATTAGAGAGTGGTGGCCCCCATGCAGTTTCCCACATTTCCATGTCATGTTTGGATACACGAGAGCTCCTAATCAATGTCGTCATGTGATTGTAACAACTGCAGCTAAAGATTGTAGAAGTCGATGGAATATGGTTTTAAAAGAGAGGGGTTGGGGGTCGGGTAGAGAAACAAAACAACATTTTGGAGCGAACCTATGCTTATGTGAAGAAAGAGTGATTTCAGGCAAATTCGGGATCTTGAATACCCTTCATTGTATGAGAAATGTGTGTGCCAGGTAACCACAGCACCCATCCCCAAGCCTGGGACCACCCAAAGAGAGTCTCATTGGGAGAAGTGCTGATTTCCAGTAACCTGGGAGCTGGGACCTGCTGAGGCATTTACCCTGCTGGCCTGTCTACCTGCCTGAGCCTAAGCTGGGCTGCAAGGGGCAGCCACCCCTGCTCTGTCCCACACAACTTCCCCAGTCTTCAGCCAAGCAGTCGGTTGTTTGTCTTCTATCCCAGTCTGGAATGACAGGCTCTCTTTGAAGAGGGAAAACTCAAGAAGGGTTAACCACAGAACCGGTACCAGAGATGTTTCCTCTGTTGTCCTTCCAGACCAGGACTCTGACAGAAAAAGAGAAAGAAAAGACAAGCAAATAAACAACCCCTCCAGATGCCTGTAGTGAACATTCTTCCAAAATACACAACGTGGGGGAGAATCCATGCTTTCAGTTGCGGTGCCAACAAATAGCTAATACGTGGCAAGCTACCTTGGTGTGATCACCAGGTATGTGTAGCCTTGTGTGACAAACAGGAGAACTCAGTGAGAGAGTAGCAGTAGTGAGTCCCCTGTCAGAGGTGAAGAGAGGATGTCTCACCAGCTTTAGGTTGTATTAATTCCCACATGAGTGTATCGTACTTTCAAGCTCATGCCCTGAACTTCAGGCAGCATGTTCTCTCTGAAATGTCCTCACTTGGTAACAATGGCTGCCTCCCCAAAGAGGCTCATAAATGGGAGTGACTTCTCCCTCAGGGGAAGTGTGTGTGTGTGTGTGGTGTGTGTGGGGGGGGGTGCATGCACACAAGTGTGTACACATGCATGTGTGCACTCAGGTGGAGACCAAAGGTCACTCTCAGCTGTCTTCCATAGTCCCTCTCCACCTTGTTTGTTGATTCAGTTTCTCTCAGTTTAGTTTGCAGAGGCTAAGCCACTCTGACTTGCAAACCTGGTCACGGAGCCCCATGGGTCTGTGTGTCTCTGCCTTCCCAAGGCTGGGACTGTAAATCTGCACCAACACCTTCTGCTTTTTAATGTGGGTTCTGGGGCTCAAGCTCAGGAGTGCAGCAAGCTCTTACTGACGACAAGATCATCTCTCCTGCCCAGGATGCTGACTCCTGAAGTCAAAAAAAAAAAAAAACCTTTCAGGGCTAGCAAAATGTCTCAGTGTAGCTGCTGTGCAAGTCTGATGACCCGAGTTTGAACCCTGGAGCCCAAAGTAAAAGGGGAGAATGACTCCCAAAAGTTGTCCTCTGCTCCCTACACCCCTTGTGACATGCACCCCCCATCCTACATGCTCATATACACAGACAAATAGACACATACACACACACTAATAGCAACAATAATAATTAATGATTAAAAAAGAGAAACTTCCTTAGGAGAGTCTGCCTTTGAGCTCAGTTCAATGTTTGAGAAGCATGTGAGTAATGACTGTGTACATCTCTTCCCAACTCTAGTTTGGTAACATCTGAGAGTATTTATACCATAGCAATTGGCAAATGCTACAAACATGTCTTGTTTTAAGAATGTATCAAACATTTGCCAGAACACCTGGGTCTGAGCCATCCCAGTACTTACAGTCAGAAGTTACAGTGTAGTGACTCATGTCTACAGGTCACAGGATACTCAACAGTAAGGTAGACAGAGTAGGACCCATGGTGCTCTGGTGGGCCCGACCCGGTCACAAGACACAGCTGACTCTTATCATATGGGGACACAGACCGAGTGTTAACATCAACTGACATTTTTTCAGGAGAAGCTAAGATCCAGGATTTTATATGAAACCCTGATTTTAAAATACTGGCAACATGCTTTAAAAAACACACACACACACACATACACACACATACACACAAACCCATTCTCAAGCCAAATGAAACACATCTGTTGGCAGAGCTGGCTGAGGGCTGCCAGCTTGTGGTTCTTACTTCTACTTGATAAGCTTCATTGCTTTTTGTCACTGTTCCTTGTCCTTAGTGTTCTTGTAGGTGTCAAGACACAGCACACATGACGCTTCTCCACATTCCACCCTGAGCCTCCCACCCATGAGCCTCTCCTTGTGACCAGTTCCTCTCCTAAAGAGCATGTTTAATGGGTTTGGTATGATTCCTGCATATGTTTTCCTTTGCTGGTAGCTTGAAAGCTCCATAAAGATAAAAATCTCTGTCTTGGACAATAGATCTTCAGTAAATATTGGTAAATTTGAAAACTGTCCAACTAGAAAGACGGAGCTTAGATGAGACACTTCAGAGACATGATGACAGCCTTGGATAGACTTCATATCATTGCAACATTCTCGAGACACACTCAAGGGAGACTTTATTGTCCTGAACATGTTGATGTATGTAAATGGGGTTTCCTGAGTCAGCTCTGTGGCCCAAAGAGGGAGCTTCCCGGTAGGATTGTGGTTGACCACATTCTGAATGAGTAGAATATGAACATGTTCCTATTCACTTAAGTTCTCCACCTGATCAACGTAAAAGTTCTTGTGTGTATTGTGCAAGTTTGTGCGGATGTGTGTGCGTGTGTGTATGAGTGCAGGTAAGTGGATGCATGTGTGCACACATGTACATGTGCTCATGGGCATGTAGAGGTCAGAGGCCTATGTGAGTATCCTCCCCAATCTCTTTCTTTTTAAAAACATATTTCATTTATTAATTTTGTGTGTTGGGGTATGTGTTACCATGGCAAAGGGGTAGCGATCTAAGGACAACTTGCAGGAGTTGTTTCTCTCTTTCAACCATTTGAGTCAAACTCAGCTTGTCAGACATGGAAGAATAATGCCGAACAACATTGCTGGCCCCTCCACCATATTTTTTAAGACAAGGCCTGTGGCTGAAACTAGGGCTCACTTATTTAGCTAGGATAGCAGGCCAGTGAGCTGCAGGGACCTGTCTGTCTGCCTCCAAAGTACTGGGATTAGAGACATAAACCACCACACCCTTTAATTACTTCCTATGATTGTCTTGAAACAACACAAGTTAAATAGTGAATTTGTGTGGTCACTGAGAGACTTTATTATTCTGTGCAAGTCACAGTCTACCTATAATTTTATGTAAATATTATGTCTCATAAGATAGTCCATAAGGCATCTGTGTAGTGGGAAGGGACATATTTTTATGACTTGAATCCAGTGGTTCAGAAAGGTATAATGGATCCCTAGAGATCCACAGGCCATCGCAGAGCACAGGTACCCTAGGAAGAAACTGCAGTTTCTGCAACCTCATCCTTGGCTGCTGATCTCACTACTGCATTGGTGACAAACACCAGTATCACTGGCTCTCTCAACTTAGGCATCATGGATGTGTTTCAGGGCTTTTTCCATGGAGGCCATTTTTCCTCTGGTTGCCTGACTGATTGGGAGTTGGTTTATCTTTACAAAGAATCTTCACTCATTGTTGGATCTTAGTCAAGAGACATCCTGTTCCTTGTTGCTGATTGTCCAGGGGAAGGAAGCCAGAAGGAGGTGGGAGGTAGCCCAGGTTGCCTCTTACTTATGCTCAGAGTTGATCTGAGACCTCTGAACTCCCTGATTTTATTCCACTGAGGAGGGGGGCCTAACTCTAAGGAAGTGGTTTGAAGTAAGGAGACCCAAACCCTGGTGGAGGTGGGCTGTCTATGTGGCAATAAGGGAATGGCTTCTTATCATTAACTCGAGCTACTTTTGCCTGGCAGAGTAATTGATATGACTTAATCTAATATGCTTTTCTTTTTCTCCTTTGTCCCTCTCATCCTCCCAGATCTTGGCAAGTATGTTTCCCTTCAGTTTGCTAATATCAATCTCCCATCTTCTTGCTTCTCCTTCACATGGAGCCCCTGTAGCTTTTTTCAAAAATTCAGAATTGCTGTTTGAAAAGTACAATCTGATTTAACTAAACTTCCAAGAAGACACTCATATATATCGGTCATTCAAGAAGACTGCTGCCTTATCCTGTGCCTGCCTGGTGGTACCCTTGCTGTTCACAGGGGCTTAGGGCTGCTATCTTCTTGCACCTGACCATGATGAGGTCAGAGATACAACTCTACTCTTGCCTGGACCAGTGGTGATATGGTACTCTTAAAGTATATACTTGAGTGTTTATGTGTGTATATTTTTAAATAAATATTTTTTTTTATTTTTCACTTTCGTGTGTATATGGGGTGTGTGTGTGTGTGTGTGTGTGTGTGTGTGTGTGTGTGTGTGTGTCTGTTGGCATCCTTTTCTTGGCTGTTTTATCAGTGCCTGGGGACATCAGGTCTGGAGCACGGGGCCAGCTGGCACGGGGAGGAAGCCAGGGTGAGTTGAAATGCTTTTGCACATTGAGTAGATTTGGTTAATAAAACCAGACCTTGCGGAAATCTCTACTTTTAATTTTGCTTGGACCCATGGGCATCAACGTTCTTCTGAGTTAAACTCTGACTGTACAATCCACAGTCCACAGCCTCCTCTGCTGGTCTCTGGCAGGAACATGACCAGAGACTTTGACATCTCATTCAGTCAGCCTGCATTTACCAGGCAGGTATCAGCTCTCATTGATTTCAAATGTGGTCTCCACAGCAGCGACATTGCTTCATGCAAAAACTCTGAGATGCGCTGGCCTGCGTGCCCACCTGAGCTTGTGCAATCAGAATCCAGGGCTGGGCCCCAGTGTCTGTGTCCAACAAACACTTCAAGAGACTCTGACACACCCTAAAGATTGTTCCAAGGGTGGGGGAATGAACACAAGAACAAGATTTTATGGCTTCTAGGGACATACTCTGCATGCCTGGTAATAAGATGAGCTGATACTTTACTGCTTAAACACACACACACACACACACACACACACACACACACACACGCACGCACGCACGCACACACACACACACACACACGCACACACACACACTTACAAATTTGTGCACACCTGCTTAATTTTTCCAACCAGTGAAAATGAAGCCATAATAAAGAAATGATGAATTTATGTTTTGGTGAAATGCCACCATGTTCTTTAAAGCTAGGCCATATATTAGGAAATTCTGGAATTGTTCAGCTATCATGTAATGTTATATGTTTACTGTGGTCAAGTCTAACAGCTTTGGGGACTTTGCTAATCAATGGTGCCTAACTCGATTCAGTTTTCTTTCTGTTGCTGTGATAGAACATTCTGACCAAAGCCCATTCCTGAGGGGAAATCAAGATGACTTGAAGCAACTGCTTACCTCACATCTGCAGTCAAGAGCAGAGAGCATTGAACTCACAGATGCTTGCTGGTACTTAGCCTACTTTCTACACTCATGTGCAACCCAGTGTACCCTGCCTATCCACAGTGGGCAGATTTTCCCACCAGTCAAGATAATATCCCACATAATTTAAGTAATCCCTCATGGAGACTCCCTTCCCTGATGATTACAGATTGTGTCAAGCTGACAACAGAAATTAATCATCAAATACACTCTATACTCTGCAATGGAGTTTAGATGCTAAAAAAAAAATACTATTCTGTGATATTCTCTCAAAACCAAGGGCATGACTGGAAAGATTAGTCATGATATTTGTATCAGTGCTACCAAAAGAGTGGCCAGACGTTGAGGGGTTCACTTGGCACAGTGCTTGCTGAGTGTGTGGGAAGCTCTGGGTTCTATTTCCACTATATCATAAAACTTGGTGTGGAGGCATACACCTGTAATTCCAGCCTTCTAGAAGTAGACAAGAGGATTAGGAGTTCAAGGTCATCTTCAGCTATAGAGTGAGTTTTAGGCTAGCCTGGGCTACCTTAAAGTGTTTTTTAAAAAATTAATAACGTGGCCAGGTTTATGGATTTTTTTCTCCCTTCCATCTTTCTTCCCTCCCCATCTTCCCTCTTTCCCCATCTTCCTTCCCTTCCCATCTTCCCTCCTTCCCCATCTTCCTTCCCTCCATCCTGATATCTCTCTCCCATCTATCTCATCCTCTTTCCTTCCTATCCCCCCTTCTACTCCTTTCCCTTTTCTTCTTTCTTGTATTATGTCAAACTTTTCAAATGTGATGGGAATTTTTTCCCTCAGCTACCTGTTTACATTTCTCACATACTCGGTTCCTTTTGTAGAAAAGAGACAATGAAGAAATAGGGCTCCTTTATAAACATTTAATGCACGTCATGGTAAAACATCTTTTATACTTTCTGACTGTCTAGTTGCCCAAGCAAACTGACCTATCTCTTGCAGATAAAACACCAAGGCTGTGAACCCTGGAGTAGTTTGGCCTAAATCTGTGTGGGAAATGACTGAAGTATTGGGGCCAACTTCCTAGCCTATACCTGATGTCTCCCAGATGACACCGTGGACTGTGTTATTGTCCTATCTTTTTCTTAGCACATTGCACCTGTGTCTGCAGAGCACTGTGTCTGTAGGGTACTGTCTGTGGAGCATTGTCCCTGTGGAGCACTGTGTCTGTGGAGCATTGTCCCTGTGGAGCACTGTGTCTGTGGAGCACTATGTCTGTCTGTGGAGCACTGTGTCTATGGAACATTGTCCCTGTGGAGCACTGTGTAGAGCACTATGTCTGTCTGTGGAGCACTGTGTCTGTAGAGTTCTGTCTGTGGAGCACTGTGTCTGTAGAGTACTGTCTGTGGAGCATTGTCCCTGTGGAGCACTGTGTCTGTGGAACATTGTCCTTGTGGAGCACTGTGTCTGTCTGTGGAGCATTGTCCCTGTGGAGCACTGTGTCTGTGGAGCACTATGTCTGTCTGTGGAGCACTGTGTCTATGGAACATTGTCCCTGTGGAGCACTGTGTAGAGCACTATGTCTGTCTGTGGAGCACTGTGTCTGTAGAGTACTGTCTGTGGAGCATTGTCCCTGTGGAGCACTGTGTCTGTGGAACATTGTCCTTGTGGAGCACTGTGTCTGTGGAGCACTATGTCTGTCTGTGGAGCACTGTGTCTATGGAACATTGTCCCTGTGGAGCACTGTGTAGAGCACTATGTCTGTCTGTGGAGCACTGTGTCTGTAGAGTTCTGTCTGTGGAGCACTGTGTCTGTCTGTGGAGCACTGTGTCTGTAGAGTACTGTCTGTGGAGCATTGTCCCTGTGGAGCGCTATGTCTGTCTGTGGAGAATTGTGTCTGTCTGTGGAGCACTATGTCTGTCTGTGGAGCACTGTGTCTATCTGTGGAGCAGTGAGTCTGTGGAGCACTGTGTCTGTCTGTGGAGCACTGTGTCTGTCTGTGGAGCACTGTGTCTATCTGTGGAGCACTGAGTCTGTTTGTGGAGCACTGTGTCTGTCTGTGGAGCATTTTGTCTGTCTGTGGAGCATTGTGTCTGTCTGTGGAGCACTGGGTCTAGCAATAAGTTTATCTCTGGCCTCATCCCTTTCTCATCTGCATGTTTCCTCTTGCTCTGTCTCTTCATGACTTTAGTCAAAATACACTGCATAGGAGGCTCTGACGATGGACCCAGACATTAGAACACACAGAGCTTCCAACAGTAGAAACTCAGTATCTCATTAGGAGGGACAGAAGTCTCCAGGCCATTGAGTGGGGTGTCAGGGCCAATACCTAATCACTCACCACTAGTGTTCAGGGCTCCAACTGAGGGGTGATTTCAGCATCAGGTATACTAGCAATTGGAAGAGCTGCCATCTTTTAGATTAAGGTTTAGAATTTCTGTTTTAACAGATGAGAGGCATGTGTGTTTCAAACAGGGTGTTTTACATGTTGAAGTTGAGTGTTCTTGAGAAGCAGGCTTTGCATTGGTGGATCTCAGGAGTTTTCAGAGCAATGTGACTATTTTATGAGATATACAATGTGGATACAGGGTCTTATACTTCATCAGAACTCACACAGTATACAACATTTTGAGTGATCCTTGTTGAGCTGGTGATGCGGGGTAATGATAACATTCTACTGTGGATTCTCACATGGGGTAGTGATAGCATTCTGCTATGGGTTCTTAATGGTAACAAATGTCCAACACTGGATGGGAGGCTGGTGGTGGGGAGCTGTATGTGTTGAGGCAAGGATACATGGGGACTCTGTGTTAAATTCCTTTGTGCCATTAACTTAAAACTGTTCTAACATAAAGTGTGTTAACAAAACACAGTTAACCCTTAGAGAATGGAAAAATTGTCTTTAAGACAAATTTCTCTCAATCTGTGTATTGCATATGACCATTATAGTTGAGAAATTATTATTAGAGGAATTTGGATATTGGTCTGACAATGAAATCAGCCTGGCAAAAGTGAAGATATTCTAAAGAGACATTTGTTTCTCAATCTGACTATCAGATTATTGAAACAGTGCATCCCACAGAAGTGAGAATTTCTCCTGGCTCTCATGTAGGGAGAAGGAAAGGCACTACTAGCTGAAGGGTGAGCTCTACTCCCAGAAACTGTTCTCATAATTTGTCAGACCACATAACAGACACTGGTGGGTCAGTGGTGGACCAGACCTCACACTGACTGGACTGCTTAGATGTGCACATCCTTGGCCCTTTATTTATATGTTGATCTCACTTCTGGATCCCAAAGATGTACTTGATAGGCTTACTGGATCTTGTCCCTTCGCTGAATAAATCTCTGTTCTCTGCTTTCCTCTTTTAATTTGGCTTTTTTGAAAAGTATGGCTTACTAAGAATGACTGGTCAGACTTGGGGTGTGGGTTGTGACTCCCAAGTCTAAAAACAACACCACTTTTGAAGACACAGCTGACCATATGGTTTGGCAAGTTGCTCAGAAGCGAAGGCTTAAATTGCTCCGGGATTGTGCATGTGGCCATGGAGACACTGGGAAAACCAAGTGAATGGAAAACAGAACTAAATGCTCGACCCTGCCTCAACTTCACAAATCACAAATACAATAAAATCTGGTCAGCCATTGCTGATTTAAGATATTGCTCGTGTGGTAGGAAAACACATGGATACAGGACATGCAGAGCAAACACCAACACTAACAAGGGCCTTGTCTGACTTTATTTCAGTGAATGTCTGAGGGTTCCCAAATCACCTGTGTGTTTCTGGGTGACCTGTGGGGTTTGGAATCAGGATGTAAGTTGCTGACTGGTGAGCCCCCACACAGACATCTCATCCCTGTGCTGTGCACTTTGGAAAGGTTTCTTGGACGCCCATCTGGGTCCTTCACAAACAGCCCTTGCCTGTTTGCTTTTCTAGTGACCTTCTGTTTATTCAAGTCTTTCTCTTCCTTCTGAGAGAGAAGGCTTAACCTTTTCTTTTCTTTTCTTTTTTGTTATGATCTGCTTTTCTTTATTACCGTTGCAGCTGAAAGGAATAAAATCTCTAAAGGCAAAACAAAAGAAAGCAGAGCCCAGAAGAAAGCCTGAGGAGGAGGAGGAGGAGGAGGAGGAGGAGGAGGAGGAGGAGGAGGGGGCGACTTTTGCCTGTTGGTGTGTCTGGGTGCGGCTGGCAACACACACATTCCTGGGCAGCTGTGGTGCTTGAAAACACAGGCTGTCATTTCCCCTGCATGGAGGCATAAACCTCCCAGCAATGTGGGTGGTCTCTGTGAAGACACATCGTCTGTCCCTTTCAGGAACAGCCCTCACTCCACTGTGGCCCCATGGCAGGCAGGATGTTTGCTGTTTAAATAAATAAACTGATCAGAGGTTTGCTGGCTGTGAAGGCTCCCCGCCCTCCCTTCTACAAGGCAGGTCCTAAGGCAGAGAAAAGGCCCACCAACAGAAAGGAGCCACCAACGCCACCCACTGTAGCTCACCCTCCCCTTGGTCCCTAACCAAATGGTGCCAGGCAGCCAGCAGTTGAGGTCAGCACTTGGCAATTAGAGGCAGCTGAATGTGTCACTCTAGCTGTTCTGACCAGGGCCTTCTTAGGAATGCCAGTAAACAGGGGGAAACTCCCTCAAGACTCCACCACCTCCCTCTTTTGCCTAGGTGCTTTGTCACTTGTCCCCTTTATAGTAGGGAAGCTGACGAGCTTGTCTGATTCTTTCACTGGCTTCCCTTCCTGCCTACCTATTGATCAAAATCTTCCAAGAATCTCAGTCTTCGCTATGCAAGCTTTAGCCCCCAAAGGAAACCTTGTTAGAAATCCAAGTTCTGTCAGAAGCCAGCTCTGGAAAAGGCTCAAGCATTCAGAGTCACCTGTCTTTCTGGAGTCTCTGCACACAATGATGAACAGCTAGACCGTGCACATTTGAGAGCGGGATTCTGTGGGTTCTAGGTACCAGGGGCTTCCTAGATGCCTGGTGTCTGTCCAGGTGCTCAATAACTGTAGATGAACAGAGGACTAATGTGGGAGAGTTAACACATTCGAATGGCCTTTTCCTTTCATTCTTTTCTAAAGTTTTCTCTATCCTGCCCCATGCAGCCCCTCGGGGCTGTTGCTGAACAGCAATGGGTCTTTGCTACTGATAGATGAGTAAGTGTCTCTCCTGCTGTGATGAGTTCTAGTGTGACAAAGATCAAAAGTAGAAAATGTTGGCATCTTAGCCCCACATAATTGAAGTAATTAAAACCAGAAACTGTGCTTTGAGTTTGTATCAGTTGGACACTTGGAGTTGGCATGTGCTAAGAAGGAATGGGTTCCTGGACAATCCGGCAGGGTGTGTGTGTGGGTCTTTTACATAATTGCTTCACATGGTTTGTGAGATTTGGTTCTTGTGACAGAGTCTCTCTTTGATTAGGAAGCTGTTCACAGAGCACCTACCTACCCATTACCCCCAGGGGTGGGCATTTTGCAGAGGAGAAGAATAAATATTGTCACTTTCCATATCAGACCTAGTTGTTCTGTATTCTGTTTAATAAAGGACTAAGGACATCTGCTGGGGACAGGCGATGTCCATGACTATTCTGGGGACAAGGGATGGAGGGGCAGGGAAGGAATGGTGTTGGAGTGGCTCAGTGCTAGGCCAGTTGTTGGGAACAGAGACTACAGGGAGAGGGAGGAGACTCCCCTGATATAAAAATACGGCCAGGTGTACTAAGAGCACGGAACAAGTAGGTCAGTTCGTACTTCTTCAAGGTCACGGTGAGAATGGTTAAAGCTGGCTCAGGGAACACCCTTCAGTCCTTGTTTGGGCTGAGTAAATCCTTGTAATGACACGGCAGTGAAGACAGGGCTGGGGTTAGGAAAGAGCACCCCCACTCAGGCAGCATCTACAGCTCAGTTCCCCCTGGGGACTCAGGTGTTAAAAGCTTGGCCCCTAGCATGGTGCCAGTGAAGAGTGGTAGAGATTTAGAAGGGGGCCTAGCAGGAGAGAGCTGGGTCATTGGGGACAAGCCTTTAAGAAGGATAATGAAACTTTGCTTTGGCTGTGAGCTGGGTGGCTTTGTTCTTCCACAGATTCTTCACTGATAAGGCACCTCAACAGGCCCAAAGCTGTGGAAACAACTAGTTATGAGGTGGAACCCTCAAAACTGTAAGCCAAAGCAAAACTTTCTGTGTTTCTTAATTACCTCAGGAGACACACTGAGGGTATATCAATTGCATGTTAATAGTGGAGGGTAACTTCTTGAATACCTAGAAATCTCTGAGGTTATTTTTTAAATTAAATAATTATTTCTTATTATTCTACGCAAATGGATGTGTTTTTTTTTCTGCATTTGTATCTGTGTACCACTAGCATTCCTGATGCCTGAGGGAGGTTAGGGGCAATCAGATTCCCTGGAACTGGAGTTAGAATTCATGTGAGTGCTGGGAATCGAACCTGAGTAGAAGAACATCCTGCCCTCTTAACTGATGAGCCGTCTCTCCAACCTTAAGTGTTTGTTTTTAAATATGTAGGATTTCAAGATCTGAAGACCATGAGACACTTTTGCAGGATGAAATGAAATTGATGCCTTGCAGACAATGCTCATGACTCCCAGAAACTAGGTAAACTTCAATGTGACTGGTGGTTCTCAAACAGGAAGCGTCTGCTTCTGAAGAGACATCCTGCAATGTTTGGGGACATCCCTGAGTATAACATAGGAACCATAGGAGTATAACATGGGTATTCCCTTGATGTCTGACATCCACAGGTCACTCCCATGACACCTGTAATCTGCCTAAGATGGCAGGGGTGTCACCTTGTCACCTCAGAGCAGCCCTGGGTTGGAATACACAGAAACTTCTTGTGTAAGACTCAGTGTCAGGGTTTACACAGGAGGACCAACATTGTGACAGGGGGCTGCAAAATGTATACCAAGAGAGACTATAGGCACAAACCACACTGGATGGGATGTGCTGGCCTATATCCTGTTCTGCAAATGTAGCACCAGGGCAGAGCTAAATCACAGAATATTTTCATACAAGTGTGGTTTTGAGACTGTCCCTCCCTGACAGTTCTTCTGAAGTGAGAAGTAAGAATCTCTACTTTCACTTAAGGGACCTGGAAGAATCAGCTGGCTTGATGCTGGCTTTGTGCTGAACATGACTGGGTCCAGGCTGAGGCACTCACACAGACCTCTGGTACAGGTCAAGTTCAAATACTAGATCTCTGAGAGTTTTCTGAGGGGAAGTATGGTACAATGAGAGCCAAGGAGAGCATGAGCTGTCCTCCACACAGGCTGATTCCAGGGACAAGAGGTGAGTTTGTGGGAGAGGGTCATAGATAAATAGATGGAGGGATGGGATAGGTACAGAGACACTCATGTCAGAAGCAGGAGGACAGAGCAAGGTCTCCTTTGAGGGGCACTTCTTTTCCATCTAATCCTGCTAAGTGTGTGTCTGACCATTCATGTCACTGTAACAGATCTACACAGGTTGGGTGGCGTATAACAAAAGAAACATCAGATAGGCTGTCAGGGGCTGGAGTGGAGATGATTCCCTGTGAAAGACTGCCTTTTATGGCCTCCTAAATTCATATGTTGAACCCCAATGCCTATGTGCTGGTGTTTGGAAGTAAGGTCTTAAGAATATAATTAAGCCATGAGAGAGGGCTCATGTAAATAGTATTAGTGTCCTGACCAGGATCTCTTATAAGAGGCTAGAGAGCTGGGCAGCTTTTTCTATGATGTGGAGATACAAGGCAGATGCCTGCAACCTCAAAGGCCACTCTCCTCAGGGCAAGTGTGGCTGGTGCTCTGGTCTTGAATTTCTGGCCTCCAGAAAAGTGGGGAAATAAATTCTGCTTCTTTGCAACAGTGGTAGTTTGAAAGAGAAATGTTGACATAGGTTCATGCATTTGAACAGTTGCTCCCTGGTGGTTTGAGGAAGTTATGGAACTTTTGGGAATTGAAGCCATGTTGGAAGAAGTACGACATATTTAGATCCTCAGCCGGTGATGGTTGTGCATACCTTAAATCCCAGCACTTAGGAGGCAAAGTCAAGCAGATCTCTGTGAGTTCGAGGCCAACCTGGTCTACAGAGTGAGCTCCAGGATAGCCAAGGCTACACAGAGAAACCATGTCTCAAAAAAAAAACAAGACAAAACAAAGTAGGCGTTCATATCTGAATTCCATTTCCAGTTCTCTCTCTTAGCTTCCAGTTTGAGTGGTCTGTTCCCATGCCTTCCTTACTATTATACATTCTTGTTTCGGAGCTGTATGTTCCCAAATAAACTTTTTCTTTCATGAGTTGCTTTTGGTCATGTTGTTTTATCACAGCAACAACAAATAGCTAATACACCAACCTATAAGATTTATGGTCCTTGGATGGTATCCCCAGCTGACTGTGCATGCCCTCATCATCTCAGGCATATTATAAACAGTGTAGGGGCCTGGCTTAGGGACCAAAGGAGGCTAAGTTCCCAAGACTTTCTGTGACCAATCTCCCTGAACTCTGGGGTGTCTACCTCTGAACATGCTGTGGTCTCTTCACGTAAAGGAGCTACCCTGTGCCACTTCAACTCTGTGGTAGGAGGACAAACTGTTCTCTGGCTTCAGAGACCCTCCTCCTGCCTACTAAGAACTCTTTCCCCTAAACACTATGTCAGAGAGAGGCCACTTCTGTCATTGCAGGGTGGTGCACCCTCCTCCCAGTTCACAGCACTCACCACCACCTGGAATGCTAGCATGTCTATACCTTTCTCCCCTTCTTTCTGAGTCCTCACTAGATGTATGGCAAGCACAGAAAAGTCACGTGTTCTGGACGTATACTCCAGGCCTTCAGCACCGATTCCTTCCCTAGTGCCTTGAGATGGAAACTCACATCCAGAGGGGTTGCCAGCTTGGGCTGCACCTTAACAGGGCTCTTTCTAATAGTTATTAGCTCAAATGTGTGTTCTTGTGAGACTTCTAGAGTTCATTCAGTAGTCTACTGGGGAGAACAACTTTGCCTGCTGTGGTGGTTGAAATGAAGAATGTCCCCCCATCAGCACATGTATTTGAATGCTTGATCTCATGTTGGTGATGGTGCTTGGGGAAGTTATGGAACCTTTAGGAGGTGGAGCCTTGATAGACAGCACTGGGCTAGGCTTCGAGGCTTTAAGCCTGGCCCCACTCTAGTTCTTTCCCTTTGCTTTGTTTATAGTTGAAGATATGATGTCTCAGCTCTCTGCTCCTTGTTGCCAGAGTCTCCCATCTTATCTTCTTGGAAACGTAAGCCAAAATAAGCTGTTCCATAAGTTGCTTTGGGTCATGGTGTTTTGTCCCAACAAATGCACCTGCCAGTGCCAAAAAAAAGAAGATGGCCAAGTGAGTGCGGCAGGAGGCAGCAGAAAGAAGGCAACGTCTACAAAAATAAATCAAGTCATTCAGCATCACAAACTTGGATACGCTGTGAAAATAAGGCTTAGTTCCTGGAGGAAGAAAAGCACTTTGGTATCTAGTGATGGTAGAGTAGCCAAGCTCATGTAACCTTCACTATGAGCATGATTTTGATATGCTTTAAACGTGAGAGCCAGAATACACAGTGAGCTCAGAAGGCTAATACTTAATAGGCACTTGCATTCATGTTGCTTACCCAGATGAGGTCTTTCTTGAAAAGTCACATAAGTGATTTCTATCAAGAACTAAAAGAGAAGTTGCCCTGTGCTGAGGAAGAAATGGTTCACTAAAGCCTACATAGTTTTGCCATTTAGTCACCACAAATCTGTGAGGAGGAATGCATGCGCGTGCGCGCACACCCACACACACACACACACACACACACACACACACACAAGCATACACACACATGTGCAACACACATGCACACATGTGCAGCACACACACATGCAACACACACATGCAACATACATGCACACACAGTGCAACACATACACGTGCAACACACACACACACACACACACACACAATTTCATGGAAGGCTCTTGAGGAAGATGCTCTAAGTTGCTTTGCCTCATGAAGGCCAGGAAGCAAAAGGGCTAGACAGGAAGGGCTGAGGACATCTTGCTAGCTACCCCCTTTTTCCAGCTAGACTCTCTTTTCAATAAAATATAATACAATGAATTCATGAAGGGTTTCCTCTACTGATAAGACCACAACTCTTGGGATCCAGTCATTTCCTAAAGCCTGTCATCTGACACCTACAACCATCAATGTGTGAAACTTGGAGATCATTTTAAATCTACGTGTTGTTAAGTTAGAAGAGAACGTCCTAACGTGAGTAATAGTGCAACTGTATGACACACACAGTAGTCAGCTTAATGGGATTCAGAAACAATCCCTGGGCATGTCTACGAAGGGATCCCAGATCAGGTTAATTAAAGTTGGGGAAGACACACCCTGGGAAGAAACCTCAGTTGTGGAACTGTCTCCATCAGATTGAACTGTAGATAAGTCTATGAGGCATTTTCTTGATTACTGATTGATGTGGAAGGTCTCTCTCTCTCTCTCTCTCTCTCTCTCATACACACACAAAGCAAATCCTCTTTTTGCCATATAGGTTAATTAGGTTTGGCTACAAGCACCTTTACCTGCTAAACAATCTTGTTACCTTGAATTAGTTGCTTAAACTTTGCTTTACTTTTTTTGTTTGTGTATATGTGTGCACAGATGTGTGTGTGTGAGAGGCCACGTCTATGTTGGGTGTTTTCTCATAGCCCCAACTTGTGTTCTGAGACAAGATCTCTAGATGAAACAAACAGTCACTGACTAGCTAGATTTGATGGCCAGTGATCTGGATTCTGTGTCTTTCCGCCCCACTGTACTACGTTATAGTGGCAGAAAACTGAGGAATACTTTTGGTCGTATTTATTTCTAATGTCCTTGCATTTCCATGAAGAACATATTACCTCAAACATTAGAACTAAAAATGCCACCAACGGCTTTTGGACTCGCACTAGCCATTGTTTCAATATGTTAGAACGTTTTTTGTAAAATTCCATGAAAGGCAGCTCCAGAGTGTCTCCTATGCTGGGCCCTGATCTTCAGATGGACAGGAGTGAAGAGAAAGGCCTCCTCCCTGGGGGTTACAGATAGCACTTCTCTGCCATAATCACTTGCTTAACATGGAGCAGAGGAGTGTGAACAAACCAGGAGGCCTGTGGTTCCTAAATCACTGGGGCCTTCACCACACTCACCCGTAGCTGGAGACAACTGCTCCACACTTTTCCTGACGAACTTTTAATTTCATAAATATTTCTTCAATCAGATTCAGTTTCTGGGAAGAACTGCAGGCTCTTGGCAACAAAATAAAGGACAAAGAACCCTTGGCTCCATTCATCTAACTTGCTGTCAAAATGGTGGAAAAAAACTCACAAAAGTAGCACATTTAATAACCCTATTAACCTCTCTCCATGCACATAACAATACCATGCAAGCGAAAAGCTTTTCAACAGCCTTTCTTCTTTTTATTTTCCTGGAAGGGTCTTCTTGTACCTGTCACTCAGATAAATCAAAGAACTTCTTTGATCTACTTTACTTCAGTAAATAATTTTGGGAACTTGTTGCTTCAACTTTACCTTCTGTAGACTCAACCCCTGTAAGGGATTGTCTTTTCAAAGAATTAAAATGTGAAGTATGTTGTCCCGAAGTTGCTGAGTGAGTGTGTATTATCATTGGGTGTCCTGTGTCTCTTTAGAACGTTCCCCTTTTTCATTTTAAACAGTGTGTTAAATCTGGAACAATTGCCATTTATTGTGTATAATGATAAGTCACTAGGAGTCAGTTTAATACTATGTCTCTTTAGCAGAATAATACTAGGTTTTCCCCTAGGGCCTATGACCTTAGCATAGGTTGTTGCTACAGTGTCAAGTGTGGCTCTTTCTTGTGGAGGAGACCTTAAATCCCGTGAGAAAGTGGTTGGTTACCCCTGTAATGTTCATGCTAGATTGTGTCAGTAGGCATATCTTACCTGGTTTAGTTATTATTGTATCTTGTAGAATATAAGGCTAGATAATATTAATAGTTACTTTTCTCCTCCAGGAGTGTGTAGAGCACCTTGCATCACTATGAAAGCTAACTAATAGGGATGAAGCTCCCAGGTAAATGCCACCATCAATTTCTCCATGTTCCGGGATTCAAGTATGTGGTTTCTTTAGCAATAGACTCTCACTGTGAAGTTCTGGAGGGTAACCAAGAATAACAACAGTAGCCCATAATGTTTCAGAATCTATGGGGCCACACTGATTAACAGATCAAAATAGAAATCCTATTTCTGGTACTGAACTTTTTGTTAGTCTGTGAGGTCTAGTAGGGACATTGTTGTCCTATATGGTGACTCATTTAAACTCCTGATACCTACACACACACACACACACACACACACACACACACACACACACACAAAGCAATCCAAAACACAGCTATGTAGTGATTACTAAGTATATAGCCAATATAATCATTAAAGTTCATGTTTAATATTATTAATGCTTTTATTCAAAAGTAATTCTTGATGTGTTTAATTACATACCATTTGTTGATTGCTGTTTTCTTCTGTATAGTTGACATTTCAGTAAGAGGTATTTTTTTTTAAAAAAGGAAATAAAATTCTAGAGTTACTTAGTTAAAAGCTTGGCTTGATATTAATACTTCCCTGTTTAATGACTTTTGCTGTTTTTTTTTAGTTATTTCTAGTTATTGTTTTTGTATGAGATGGTTATAATTTTATGAACTGGCTGGTAGAATTCAACATAATACTGGGTATTTTAGGCTAGGCAGATGAGAGTCTCTGTGTGCTCATCCTTTAACCATGCCATTGTGCACTTGGAGCCATATGCAGAATAGGGCAAGCAAGTTGCTGTGTCCCACTAACTTTATTTTTATGAAATCGAACTTGGGCTATAACTGACCCATGGGTTACAGTTTGTTGATTCTTCAAGAGGAAAAGATAATATCACAATAATACAAAACTTTCTAGATTAATACCTAATTTAAGAGCAATTCAAATAAAAACTCAAAGCAAGATGGAAACTTCAAGAGTCTTATAAGGAAGTCTCCTAATTCGACTACATAAGAATTTAAGGGTTGGAGAGATGGTATACTGGCTGGTTTTGTGTGTCAACTTGACACAAGCTGGAGTTATCACAGAGAAAGGAGCTTCAGTTGAGGAAATGCCTCCATGAGATCCAGCTGTAAGGCATTTTCTCAATTGTGATCATGAAGGGAGGGCCCATTGTGGGTGATGCCATCCCTGGGCTGGTAGTCTTGGGTTCTATAAGAAAGCAGGCTGAGCAAGCCAGGGGAAGCAAGCCAGTAAGGAACATCCCTCCATGGCCTCTGCATCAGCTCTTACTTCCTGACCTGCTTGAGTTCCTGTCCTGACTTCCTTTGGTGATGAACAGCAATGTGGAAGTGTAAACTGAATAAATTCTTTTCTCCTCAACTTGCATCTTGGTCATGATGTTTTGTGCAGAAATAGAAACCCTGACTTAGACAGATGGCTCAGAGGTTAAGAGCACTTACTGCTCTTATAGAGGACTCAAGTTTGGTTCCTAGAACCCACATGGTGGCTCACAACTGCCTATAATGCCAGTTCCAGGGAACTTTGTGCCTCTGTGGTCTCCTTAGGATCCTGCGCAAACATGCTGCACCCACCCATAAGGTTTTTGTTGTTGTTGCTGTTTGCTGGGGGTTTTTTGTTTTTGTTTTTTTGTTTTGTTTTTTTTTGTTATTTTGAGGCAGAGTTTCTTGGGGTAGCACTGGCTCTGTGAACCAAGGTGACCTCAAACTCAGAGATCTGCCTTCCAAGAGCTGGGATTAAAGGCGTGTGCCAACCATCCACACCCACATAAGTTTCTTTAAAAAAAAATCTAAAAATAATTTTTTAAACATTTTCACATGGGAAAAGATGGTATATAAACATTGACAAGACAAGACAGAGAAAATATTTGAAACACATATGGTAGAAAATTAACATTATTGAGCTTGTGAAGCTCTTCTAAATTATTGAGTAAAAGTGTAGGAGAGTGGATAATTCCTTGAAGGCAAAATAAAAGTGAATCTCAAACACTTGAACATGTGTTTGATGTGGCCAGCAGTTGTAGGATATCATCTATAGCAATAAAGATCTAATGGCTTGCTGATTAGCTTGGGATAAAAGTAAACTGATAGTATCTAATTCCAGTGCAGTGGCTTGCTAGTGCGAGTATAAGCTAGCACATGAGCAAAGCGAAGAATCTGGTGCTGCTTATAAAATTAACAACCACGACAAAAAGAAGCAAATTTGAAATGACGGATTATCTATAAATTAAAGGGGAAGAGACACTTTGTATCAAAACTTACAAGGTACAGGCAAAACTGTATTCTTAGGAAATTTATAGTCTTAAATTTTTGTGTGTGTGTTTTGTAAGCTGGGTTTGGTGGCTCATGCCATTAATCCTGACACTTGGGAGGCAGAGGCAGGTGGGCCTTGGTGAATTAGAGGCAAACCTGATCTAAACAGTAAGCTCCAGAATAGCCAGGGCTGTACAGTGAGACCTTATCTCAAACAGACGAATGAATGAGTGAATGAATGAATGAATGAATGGATGTGGATGGATGATGATGATGGTGGTGGTGGTGGTGGTGGTGATGATGATGATGATGATAATAATAATAATAATAATAATAATAATAAAAAAAGAGTTGTATCTTCTGCCTGGAACTCTCATTGTTGCTGCCCGCTTGTGTGTTCCCGAGCTGTTAGTCCTTGTCAGAGAAGCTTCTTTTTGCCATGGGCAGCAGTCAGAGCTGAAATTAAACTCAAAGAACCGGAGGTGAGAGTGGACTAGGGTGTGTGTGTGTGTGTGTGAGATGGGGGAAATGGTTTCTCAAGGCCTCTCCTGCTGTTTTAAAATCATGCAGTGTCACTTGGAAGTTTATGCTAGCACAGGAGGTTAGCTTCTGCATTTCCACATTGGAGTGGGGGCAGCCTTTCTGTAAAGCCAGGCTGGAAGCTGCAGAGAATAAATGTGATTCTGTTTCATGTCATGTCTGTCTCTTCTTTTTTTTTTTTAAAGATTTATTTATTTATTTATTTATTATATGTAAGTACACTGTAGCTGACTTCAGACACACACATCTGATCTCATTACATCTGACCTTATTACAGATGGTTGTGAGCCACCATGTGGTTGCTGGGATTTGAACTCAGGATCTCCGGAAGAAGAGTCAGTGCTCTTAACCACTGAGCCATCTCTCCAGCCCCTATGTCTGTCTCTTAAAAGATGAAGATGCTATCCCTTTCACCTAGCAACTATCCACAGACCGAAGGTGCACATGAATCAGCCCCGCTAAATCATTTCTCAGGGCCAAATCAGTGTGTGACAAGACCCAGATCAAATAGTCCCTGTGAGAATTGGTTGCAGCCAATTTAAAAGAAGGAAATTCTGTGTGGGTGCTTCTGGGTGTGGACAAAAGACCTAGAAGCTGCTTTCGTCAGCACCTTTAGCAGGAAGGCACTTCTTCCCCTGCTATATACTCCTCAGACCTCATCGCGTCTGCACTGTGCCTCCACACCCAGACCTGAGGTAAGGGTGTGCCAGGCTTTGTATAGTGTATTCTAATGTCATCTCTTATGACAATGTTTTACAATAGTATTCAATGTGGTAGGGCTTCTGAGGGAAGGAGAATCAGGTGAGCCTTCGACCTAGCTGCTCAGTGGTCCAATGCCTCTTCTGTCTCTCAAACAGGCCCAGGAGTGGTTCAGCTGTCTGCTATCCCTTCCAGATCGGGCTCCCTCCTCCAAGAGACTGGATAAGCCCCATTCCAGGAGGAGGCCAAAGAGAGTTGTGGCCATTATATATATATATATATATATATATATATATGTATGTATTTTGCCCTGAGTTTTGGGGGAAATATCCACCATGGAAGCATCAGAAAGCCAACTCCAGAGTAACACAGGGCTAAGTTCTCAGTGTGGCTTCCCTCCCTCCCGGATGTGGTCCCCAGCAGGCTTGTGAGGCCTGTTGATTTAAAGCCCATCAGAAATCCAAAACCTGTAAACACAGGGACAGCAGTCAGTAGAGGGACGTGAGAAACTGGAAAATGAACAGCCAATGCAGGGAGAGAAAGGCCAGACCCGCCGGACTGTGGAGAGGGGTTCAATCCTGCTCTCAAACCATATGGCATCCTGAAAATGAGCCGGGAACAGGCTGGGAGGTACTTGGCGCCTGACCATGGAAACATAAACGCAAGGCATTTTGTTTCCTTGTGTGTGCTTTTTTCCTTTTAAATATTTACTTTTTGCATTTTGCCAGGACAGAGTTTCCATCCCATATGCAGAACAGGCTGTTTTTGCAAATGGGGGGTGGAGGGGGGGGGAGGGGGAGGGCAGGGGCAGGAAAGAGGCAGCTTGACTCCAAGGACTTGTAATAAGATTCTATCACATCCAAGGGCTGTTTTACCTCCTTCCCAGGGCAGTGCTGAGCAGACCTGCCGCATGCCTAGTGGTCTGGTGGGTTCTGGAATAAAGGGTGAGTGTTATTGCTTCCCATTCATGCTCTTTCTCCCTTCTCCAGAGCCCATTCCACACCCACAGAGCATTGAGGGAGAAAGCTGACAAGTCGGTGGAACATACATTGGCATTCCGTGGGTAGTCTCCTACCCTCCAAAGTCCCTACAAAGACTGAGGCCATGGATTGTGAGGGAACCATACAGGGGGAGGGTGTGGGGAGAGAGACAGAGACACAGACAGACACAGAGACACAGAAAGAGATAGAGAGAGACACACAGAGACAGAGACAGAGAGAGAGAGTCTCTCTTACTTGGAGGCTGCAGATGGGTCATTGATCACAAAATTTCCATGCCACTGAAGAAGAAGGAGGTATGGGGAGAAAGGTGACCAGGAAGGTTGGATGGCAGAGGGCTAGCAGCTAAAAGAGAGAGTAGGGTTCTGGCTAATTCCCAAATGAAACAGAAATGTACCATATAAAAATAAATAAGTTAGTCCTGGGCCATGAGCCATGTTTGAACCAAAATAATATAAGCAGTCAAATGCTCACTGTCTCTGGTTCTCTCAGGCTTCCAAACATGGAAGTTCTGTCAGGGAGGAGGACAGTGGCTCCCCAATGCTGACCACATGGTTGGAAGGCAGGTTCAGAGCTGGCAAAAACAGATGTTCTGAACTAAAACTGTTCAATCCTGGTATTTCCCCCTCCATTGGTTATGAGGGATGAGGGCTGGAAAAAGCATCCTAATGATGTCAGGTCATCTATGAGCTCTTCTATTTGCTCGATATGCCTCCAAAAGATACATCAACTCTAGAGGGGAACGTATATGTGACCATCTAGACAGACACCTGGCCTCAATCTGAGACTGATTCCCTGACAGGTTTCTAGGAGATGTTGATGCTGGTGTGTGGTCCACACCTGAGTCGTGTGATTCTCATGTGCCTACCTGGCTTTCTTGTTACATTACTTAACTGGAGTGGATAGATTCTAGAGTTTAGTATGTATGTATGAGTGTGTCTGTGTGCACATATGAGGAGGAATGCACATATGTAGAACATGTACATCTGGAGACTAGGGATAGATGCCAGTGTTCTCTCTAATTACCCCCTACCTTAGTTTTTGGGTCACGGTCTCTCAGTTTCAGGTAGAATGACTGTGGTAATCTACTTGTCTCCATCCCCCCAGGCACTGGGATTATAGATGCATGTTGCCCCACCAGGTTTGTATGTCAGTGTGGGGGATCCAAACTCAGGTCCTCATGTTTGTGCTTTAGTTTATCTACTGCCTTAGTCAGGGTTACTACTGCTGTGATGAAATACTATGAGCAAAAACAATGTGGGGTGGAAAGGGTTTATATGGGCTGGGCCCTCTTCCAAGAGTCACTAATTAAGAAAATGCCCTATAGGCTTGCCTATAGCCTGATCTTATGGAGACATTTTTTTCAATTGAGAATCCCTCCCCTCTGATGACTCTAGTCTGTGTCAAGTTGATGTAAAACGGGGCAGTACACCTACTTAGCCATTCCCCCAGTTGTTAGAGGGGCCGGATTCTGAGGCCAGGTTCCCACCAAATCACAGTACTTTGCCTGCCAGTCACATATCACATCGGCTCAGGTCTAACTTGACCTCAGAATCTTTCCTGGCACCGTCCTCTTGGCTAGAGCTGGCACACAGTGAACCTTGTCATCTTTGAGTTGGTGGGACCCAAACCCCTAGATTTGATCCTAGATAGGCTGTTAACTAGGCATGGAGATATGGCTGTGGATTTTATCTATCTTGAGTTTCTCCCCAGTTGTGAGAAGGCTAGATGAGGTTAGTAGTTCTTGGTAGAACTTAGAAGCATTATACTAGTCTGCTTGGCTTGCCATAAAACAAAATGCCATGGACTGGGTGGCTTAAACAAAAAGAATTTAGTTCCCACAGTTCTAGAAATTGGCCAAGGTGCTGGCCAGTGTTCTTCTTGGTGAGAGCCCTCTCCATGGCTTGCAGATGTCTGGCTTCTCACTGTACTAGTCTGGAGACTGGAAGTCCCAGCCTAACCCGACCACAAGTCTAGTCACGCGTCTAGTGCCGTTACATGGAAGGGCACTAATCCCATCATGGAGTCTCCTCCTTGTGACCTACCTCCAAGTATTACCATCACCACATAGTGGGTTAGGGCTCATCACATATATAGATACCTATTGGTTTTTCGAGACTGGGTTTCTCTGTATAGCCCTGGCTGTCCTGGAACTCACTCTGTAGACCAGGCTGGCCTCAAACTCAGAACTCCTCCTGCCTCTGCCTCCCAAGTGCTGGGATTAAAGGCATGTGCCACTACTGCCCAGCTTTTTTGTTTTGTTTTTATTGCTTTGTTTTTTCAAGACAGGGTTTCTCAGTTCTCTGTGTAACCCTGGCTGTCCTGGAACTGATTATGTAGAGAAGAGTAGTCGGAAACTAAGAGATCTGCCTGCCTCGGCCTCCTGAGAGCTGGGACTTAAAGCATGTACCATCACGACCAGCTTATTTGGCTTTTGAAACACAGATGTCTAGGGTCTTCCTTCAGAGAATCTGACTGGTTTTGCACAGGATCTAGGTGTTCTGTATTTTTGAATCGTTGGTGGAGAAGATGTAAGTTCATTGATGACAGGGCTCCCTGTTACTGCTTAGTGAGGGACCGCTTGCGCCTCCAGACTGCAGAGCCTCTCCAGACTGCAGAGCCTCTGCCCATCTCTGTGGAATTACTCAGCCTACCTCTCTCTGTAACAGCTTGTTCTGAACCCAAAGCCCAGGGAGGGGCTTGGGGCTTATTAGCATGCATGTCTAAAACCCATCACAAAGCCAGGCACATAGAAGGCCCATAACCAATGCTTTTTGGTCTTGCCTGGGACCCCTTTTAACTATCAAAGGTCTTTGAAATATTCAAGATCATCTTTAGGGAGCTCGGGAAGGGTTCATGTGACATGATTTAGGGGAGAACGGTCCAGCTGCTTTGTTTTTGCTGTCCAGCAGGCTTCAACAACAGCAGGGACATTTACATTTCCCTCGGTCTCTCTGAGCAGCAGAAAGCAAAACAGTTTGCTCTGTGACCAGAAAACTAATATAAACAAGAAGAAAGAGCAGAGGCAGCCTGTGAGCCATCCAGCCAGCTGCTTCCTCAATCCTTCCAGGGCAGAGCCTGTGAAGGGAGGGGAGGCAGTCAGAGTTCTTAAGGACTTTACAATCCAGAGGAAGTGAGACACCTTCCTCCCTTCTTTCAATCCCAGGGAAGAGTAAGGAAGACCGGAAAGGGAAGGTACCATGGGAAAGTTGTGTTAAGTATGGGGCAACGAAGAAGGCACAAAAAGTATTAGGGATGGTGTGGAGCAAGGAGGAAAATTCCCTAGGCAAGTCAGGAGATGTCGCTACTCACCTGTCAGAGCAGCTGAAACCGAAAGCAGAGACAGACTCAAACTCTAGTGAGGATGGGAGAAGTCGGTTTCTTCTCACAGGTTCCTAGAACAGGGGGCTCCAGGATTGCGGACCATTCCATTAATAACTTTTTTGACTGCACGACGAGATGCCTTGATTTTTTTATTTAATTTATTTTTATTTTTTATTTTTTTAAAAAGGCAAGGGCTTATGTAGCCCAGGCTAAGCTTGAGCTCACTGTTCCAGGATAACATTGACCTTCTGATCCTCCTGCCTCCACCTCCTGAGTTGTGGAGTCAATATACTCAGTTTTATGAAGTTCCTTGGATTGAACACTGAATTTCTTGCAACCTAGGGAAGCACTCTATCAACCCGAGCTACACATCCAACCCTGACTTCCTTTAGTTAGAGGTAGCATCTCATTTTGTAGCCCTGGCTGGCCTTTAACTCCCTATGTAGACCAGGCTGGAGTCCAAGTCACAGAGATACACCTGCCTCTGCCTTCTGAGTGCTGGGATAAAAGGCAAGTGCTACCACACTTGCCCTGACCTGACTTTTGACTTTTCCATGAGTTGGTAGCATGTGAGCCAGAGAGTTGCAAGCTTCCAGCCAGGCCCTGGAACACAAAGGGAAGTAACCTGTGGTGCACTGTGCTGCTACTCAGTCAGGTGACCTCTGTTGCATTTAGCATTCTCTCTGTCGTGCATGCTGCTTCTGTGTTCTTGCCAACACAGTATCTGGGAGGAGACTGTTGCTTCTTTATCCTCCCTTTTTCTTACTAGCTAACCTAAAGGGTGCCTAGCAGTTTCTCTAGAGTCCTGTGGTTTGGGCAGGCATCTCTGTAATGATTTTGTATTGAAAATGTATTGTATTGTCCTTTCTTGCCTTTTTCAGCCATTTGTGAATATTAAGTATGAAGGAATGTCTATTCAAGCCCTTTGTGTATGAAGTTTCCTCTGGAAGTTAAGCCTAAAATTATCTTATGATCCAGGAGTATAGGAAGACCTTAATTCATTGCCTAGAGTCAACACAAAAGGACAGATAAGGTGGCATTGAGCTCAGAATTTCAGACCTGAGGAGGCAGAGACCATCAGACTCCAGGGGAACTTGGGCCAGCAAGCCTAGCCTAACACCAATGAGAGAACTTTTCTTAAAGTAAGTTCCCAAGGAATCACACCCAAGGTTGTCTTCTGGTCTCCATAGTTACATATACATATATGTATGAATCTATATCCTCCTAGATATATGCCTGTACACACACACACCCACCCACCCACACACACACACACACATGAACATACTAATTATTTATTGGTAGATAGATAAAAATGACTATTGAACAAAGTTTCTGAAAGATGGAGACACTAAAAATTCACATTCCTGAAAGCTTCCCACTCTGAGAGTGGTGCATACTGAAGATTCTTGCTTCATGACTTCAGAGACATTAAGAATGAAAATGTCATCAGTGGGTCATACCCAGGAGTGTTAGTCCTTATGAACTATAGTCTGCATCTTCCATAGCAGCAAAATCACACCCAGGAAGTCAGACATTGATTTAAGAACCTGCAGACAACTCAGGGCTGGGATTAGAACCCAGACCTAAGTTCCTACTTTTTTGTTCTCTTAATACAACCGTGATGGAATGATTTTATTGTAGGACGTATTACACGTAGAAACGATAGTTACCAGTTGTGTCTTTCCACCTGTGGTCGAAGCACACGAATTCATGGTAAATATAACCTCGAACATTCAAATGAGCATGTCTGCGGATGTAAATATTTTCGTGTAGGATGAACAGAGATGTAGATGACTGCGGTATGGAATAAACAGAGACCACCCAAGGAGAGCAAGCAAAGGCTATTTATTCTAAGTTTGCTACAGGGAGGGAGTAGGCCACCAGGGCTTGCATTTGGCAGCTACTCAAAGGCCAGCAGAGAAGTGGAGAAAGTTTACAGTGGAAATGGGGGAGGTTCCAGGTGCTCTCTGAATACAGGCTGCTGGTGATGGGTTGGGAGCCTGTCTGGCTCTCTCTAACTGCTCCTAAGCTGGAAGTGAGGACAAAAGTGAGGAAACTAGTCAGTTAGTAATTCAAATCCAGCTGTTTTGGGACCTATTGTTACAGAGGTTGTTACTGGAGACAGGGTCTGACTTCCTGCAAGTCTGGCTTTCTAGGATGGCTTCTCTAGGCCACGGACTGGCGTCCTGAGCCAGTTGCTGCAGACTAGATCCAGCCTCTGTGCTTATACCTAAGAAAAATGTGTCTATGTGTCTCTTTTACTTGCTCCTTACAAGTCCCAAGGCCCGGACAGGAAGGAAATCTGAGCCCGGGTACCCATCTTCTCAAACCCCCTGCCATGTGCAGCATCTCCACAGTCTTCCGTAAGCACCCCACTCTTCTCTCAGTGTTCTAAGAGTGAGTTCAGGAAAGGCCTTTCTAGTGTCTTCCTCAATTTCTCAAGCCAAGTGTTTGTGGAGGTCTTTAATTTTCTTGACTGGGTTTATTCCCAGGTATTTTATTTTATTTATTTTTGTGGCTATTGCAAATGGCATTTCTACACTCCCCGCCCCCCCCAATTTCTTTTTCTTTGTGTTTGAAAATAGTGTATAAAAAAGGCTACTGATATGACTATTAATTTCCTCCCACTTTGTTGAAAGTGTTTATCAGCTCTAAAAGTTTGCTGATGGAGTCACCATTGTCTTATGACAGACTCCTGTCATCTGCAAACAAGATCGTTTGGCTTCTTTCTTGCGTGTATCAGTTTTTAACTGTTCCAGCTAAGACACTACATTGAATACGAGTAGAGTCAGTATTCACTCTTGTTCTGTTCTTGACCTTAGTGGAAACGCTTTGAGTTTTTCTCCATCTAGCATGATGTTGGCTGAAGGGTTTTTTGTTTTGTTTTGTTTTTAATTTATTTTCTATGAATACACTGTGGCTGTCTTCAGACAAATCCAGAAGAGGACATGAGAACATCAGATGGTTGTGAGCCACCATGTGGTTGCTGGGAATTGAACTCAGGACCTCTGGAAGAGCAGTCAGTGCTCTTAACCACTGAGCCATCTTTCCAGCCCCTGGCTGTAGGTTTCTTATATATAGCCTTGATTATATGGAGCTATACTCCTTCTGTCCCTTGTCTCTCTGTGACTTTTATAATGAAGAGATGTGCCTGATTTGGCCCTCTCAGCTGCCATTCAGCCCTTATTGAACCATGCCTGCCACACTCAGGATGGTGTCCTCACTGTCCTGAGTCCCCTGTCCTTCCCAGGGTGCCCCACTTTTTATTCTTTAGATCCCGCTCAGTTACATGTTTCAGTGCAGAGCCTGTCTCATGAATGAATCTTTTCCTCACAGCTACGCATGTGAGGCTAGAGGCCAAAGTTGGGTATCTTCCTCAATTGATCACCTTAATTTTTGAGAAGGTGTCTCTCATGATCCTGGAGCTTGCCAGTTTGGCTAAGATATCTAGGCTGTCTCCAATGAGAACAGGAGATAGAAACTCGTCAGGGAGTTTTATGGTAGAGGACCCTGGACGTGAACATTTTTTATTGTTGTTTTGTTTTTGTTTTTTGTTTGTGTTTGTTTGGCTGAAAGCCAGAAATGTTCTGGCCCAGTCGATAGTTCTATACTCACTGAAGGTCAGAGATGCCAGAAGTGTTTAAGCAAAATGCCTTTGGTTCTGCTTTGGCCAGAGGATAGGGATGCCGGAAGGAAAGTTGATCTCCTGTTATGGATCTTCTAAATGAACACCTTTGCTTTGAATACCCAAGGACAGGATTGGAACTGAGTGGGGACACCTGGACAGTGGTTGGGCCAAATGGACTGATCAGCTTACTGCCTCCCCCGGCCTTACCCCAGTTTTTGCTATCAGTCTTTTAAAAGCCTACAGACCGACAGCTGGATGCCCCTTCAAGTGGCACTCTGCCTTTTTCTTCCACGCTCTCATCAGTCTTTGTCCATAAATTTCATTCTTTGAATTCAGGAGACAAAAACTTGGAGGCCACTGATTCAAGTGAAGTTTTGTATGAAGGTGAAGGTCTAGTACCCCAACACATGTATGTGTTTGAGTGTATGTGCATATAGAGATTAGGGGTCGACCTTAGGCACAGTCCACATTGATTTCTGAGACAGTCTTTTCCTTGCCAGGGAGACCTAGAGATAGGTGCTCTGGCCTTTAAGTCCTCCATGCTGCGATGCAGGTGCATGCTAACCTATAGGGCTATTTTTTTTTTTTTTTTTACACAGGGCTCTGGGATCAAACTTGGGTTCTCATGATAGCATGACAAGCACTTATGAAATAAACCATCTTCCCAGATCCGACACAGCCAATTCTTCAGGAGGAAAGAACTCTTCAAGCTTGGGCTTATTTTCCCAAGTTTGCTTGGCCTCTTACCCAATGTACCACGGCAAAGGGGGGCTGGGAAATGGTCTCACGGGCTAAAACAACAAGCCCCTTTCCTACAGGGCAAAGAATGACTTCCTATGTTTAGAAGAGATTATAACCATGCTATTTTCCTTTCCTCTCCTCTTTTTTTTCCAGCTTCCTCCTTATGCAATACAGGAGACGGGCTCAATTGCAGGTCTCTCTTTCTGCTGGACGGAAGTCCATCTCTTGGAAAGGGACCCCGTTTCGAGGAACGCATAAAACTAAACAGTAGAAGGCAGAACAGCAGACAACGCATGCCACCCACGGCCACCTCTGGCTGGCAGGACCCTTTTCAGTCTGGGTCCATCTGCACTGTGATAAGAGCAAAGTGATGTCAGCCTAATTAGCCAGGCTAATGTCTGGCTTCCTGAAGAGTGCTTTTGTGAAATAATTGGCTGCCTTGGGGTTAAAATGCAGTAATTACAGGTTATTTTTTTTTAAGCTGAATGATATAAACAGCTATTGAATTCTTCAAGCTCCTGAGCCAATCATGGGACAGACTTCTCTTTGTGTCCCAGAACTGCAGCGGGTATTTTGACAGGTGATTTCAATATCATGTAGCTATTTATTTATTCTGGTTTGGGGACATAAACACAAACTTCTTGAGCTACAATTTTACACATTCTCCAACAAAGTGAGTGCCAGGGAGAAGAGCTGCTTCAAACAGCAAGAAGGTCAGCGGATATTTTGGGCAAAGACAGAAATTCCATCAAGTTTTAAAACCAACAAAACCGAATGATCCATGTAGGCTAACTTCCCTTTTTTCCAAGTTGTTTGTTTATTTTCTCTGTTTAAAAAAAAACAAAACAACAACAACCTGCGAGTCTGGAAAGGCCATGGGAAGTGGATAACATTTGGAAGCATCATTTTAATCTGGCCGGGAGGCAGTGTTGAGGTTGGTTGAGACCTTAAGAGATTTCTATCTATCCTGGTTGTGGTGAGAGTGGTTGATTCCACAGAAGACAAAGCATCTGGTGTAGGAACCACAGGTAGAAATCAGAGAATATTCTAGAAATGATATAAGCACAGTTTAGAGGATTTTGAGCCTCCCTTGTCACTCCAGGCCGGGCTAGCCTTGTCTCTTCCAAGGATGAGCACTTTTTGCAGCCTAGCACCTCCAGAAGCCTGAGGACATGACTTGAGGTGTAGCTTCAGGCCCTGCTTCTACTTCTTATCCACCCCAGTGTGTAACAATCCCAAGAGGTCTCTATGCATAGCCCAGCTTGTTTAAACTACCTGCTGTTGGGGGTTTGCTCCAGATAGCAGTGGCTCAACACAAGGTAAAAAGTCAAGGCAGTTACTAGGGCAGGTGCGGCTGCATTTTAGTTTCTTCAGAGCCAGGATTGTGGGTAACTATGTAAAACCTACAAGTAGTCCTGATGTGAAAGCTTCACTAGGTTACCCTGGAAATCTGAACGTACGTCATCACCGGGCGGCTAAACAAGGAGACAGGCTTTCTTGTCTCTGTCCACACAGCAGGGTACCCTAGATAAACTACTATCTGAGCATGTGAATGAAGCATAGACATCACTGTTCTTTCCCAAACAATTTTTTTCTTGGAAATGCATATCTTTTCGGACCTACCACACATATGAATAGTCAGTCTCTGGTCTCTGCTGCAGGGCCCCACAAACCTCCGTGACCCTGAAGCCTATTCAGAGTCCTGGCTTGGGATTGGGTGGAGTACTGTGACAGAGAACAGGTCTGATTCATCAAATGCATCTGGTGACATTCTGCAGAGATGGCCGACAGGATGCTCTCTGGCTTGTTTCTAGACACTAGTGGGGGACTTATAACCTGCCTCAGGACAGTGATATGGCACATGGTGTCTTTAACCATGTTGAGAAACTCACTGTGCCTGCATCATTACATTGCATAGCTTTATTATATTACTATATACATTACTATATAAGCGAACACAGAGTGAGAACTCATCCATCCCTAAAGGAAAGGAAAAGAATTAGATTATAACCCAGTTTTTGAAGTATGCTACAAACTGTCCCAAAATTGTTCCTTATGCTCTCGATGACATGTATTCTATTTCTGAAATCACATTTTTTCCCCCAAAATTGTTCTATGGGATATTTAATCATTACAAATTTTAAATTAATTAATTAGATTGATTGTATGTGCATGTGTGTTGTATGCCACAGCATGTGTGGAAGTTGGATGACAGCTCTGTGGAGTCAGTTCTTCACTTCCACCTTTATGTGGCAAATGACTTCATCTGCAGAGTCATCTCCTTGGCCTAGGAAATTAATTCTTAACTTTGCACAAAAAATAATGTATCTTCCCTATGTAAGTCCAGTCATGGGGTCTGCAACCTGCTTTTTGCTCCTTATGTAGGAAAGGGAAAAGGATATTTTTCATGCAGTATTCTTTGAACACTTTATGTCTTAATAGTGGTATAGAACTCAAGGGATTTTTTTTGTTTGTTTGTCTTTAACTTTTTAATAATTTTATTTTTTGTGATTTCTATGAATCTTTGCTGCATGTACGCCTGTGTATCATGTGCATGTCTGATGCCAATGGAGGCTGGAAGAGGGTGTTGGGTCCCCTTAGACTGGAATTAGAGATGTTTTTAAAGCATCTTGTGGTGCTGGGGATCAAACCCACATCTGGAAGAACAGCAGGTACTCTTAACTGCCTAGCCATCTCCCCTCTTTTTTGGTTTAATTATTTTTAAAATTGTGTATATGTATGTGTCTTTCTGTGGGTTCTGCATGAATTCAGGTGACTCAGGAGACCAGAAGAGGGTATTAGATCCTTTGGGGCTAGAATTACAGGTTCTTGTGAGCTGCAGGGAGTGGTGGGAACCAAATTCAGGTTCTCTGCAAGAGCAGTACACACTCAAATGTCGAGTTATGTCTTCAGCCCTAGAGATCTTAAACTGTGGAGTCTAGAGCTTTGCACCTGATGGCTGGGGTTGCCAAAAGCATTGGCTTCAGCAGAAGGTTTCTTAACACAATTAAATGTATAACAAATCCACAGCATTTCTGTCCGAGCTCATTCATGTTGCATCAGGAGACCTCACCACAGAATAGGTTCTAGCACACAAGGTGCCCACTTCGCTCTGCACGTACTGTCACACACCATGCAATGCCAATGACGACTGTCTGAGTGCTACAGCGGTTATAAAGGGAATGTGGTGAGGGTACTTCCCACAGTTTAGCAGATGACGCTTTGTGCAGTTCTCATATACTGGTTGACTCCCAGACAGTCACTGTTCTGAGGAGACAGACCCATCCTAGCTCTGGTAAGGTGTATCTGCTGTCTCATGATGGACATGGACACGAACAATGAATCCCAAGTATGATGGATTCTACAAAAGGTTGCTGTAGGACTCCAAAGTCTTCCCAAATAATTCATGTATACATTGCAAGTAGAGCCCTACAGACAGTGTTCTTGTGAAGGCTGGAGAAGGAATCTCCAGTCAGATGGAAGGAGTCCTAGAAAGCCATGGTGTTGATGCTGGACCATATGCAGGTAATGGAAAACTGTTGGCGGAGGTGGCACACATAAAGGACAAAGGAGAAGCAGGGCTGTGGGTTAGAGAATGACTGGTTTGAGAGGGTCAGGAAGGGCCACCGTTCGAGGCTGTTGCAGTAAGAGGTGGTGGCTGGGACCAGTGTTGGCTGAGGTGATGGAACACCATCATACAATGGTGATATCGGTAGGACCAGGTTTAGCTTGAGGAGCAAGGGACAAGGTTTAGACTCCAAGATGTAAACATAGCCAGGTTGAGAACACGGTTCATTTAGTAGAGAGCTTACTTAGCATACGTCAAACCCTGGATTCCATTCCCAGTACTGTACAAATTGGGTTTGGTAGTCCATGCCTATAATCCCAGCACTGGGAAGATAGAAGCAGGAGGGTCAGATGATGCAGTCAGATGGGGTCCTAGAATGTGACCTAGTGACCAGGACTCTCAATAGCTCTCTTTGCCAAAGACTGAATGCTGGCAGGTGGAGAATGTTGCAAGCCAACATTGTCACTTTATTGCTGGACCCTAGGAAAGCCATTACATTCAGTACCCCAACACTCTTAATTTGTCTTTCTTCCCGTATCTCTGTTTAGTTTTTTTTTAATTTATGCAACGTATCACAACCTGATATTTTATTATTTAAAAATTTTTAATTTTATTTATTATTTGTGTGGGTGTGTATACACAAGTGTGTACAGGCACATGTGTAGGCCAGAAGAGGGAGGGCTCCAGATCTCCTGGAACTGGAGTTATAGGTGGTTGTGAGTTACCATGTGAATGCTGGAAATCAAATTTTTGCTTTTGTAAGAGAAGCAAGTGCTCTTAATCCCTGGGCCATCTCTCCAGTTCCCTGGTGTGTTATTACTTTATGAATGATTTGACATCTTCTGGCCCCTGTGGAATATAAGCCACTTTGATCAGCCCCCATTGGAGAAACACAATGACATTGCTAAGGATTCCTGCTACTGTTTTGCCTGTCCCTCCTCCAGTCTCCAACTAAACCTGGGTGATTTTTATAAAATGAAGATCCTTTCCTCATAGTCTTTGGGACAAGAATGGATGGCTGATCCTGCTGGCATCTCCTTCCTGCCTGCCTTTTGCTTCCAGGGACAGATCTTCACATTTGTTAGTCACTCAAATGACCCACAGTTCTCAGGACACCTTTTCTTGGGGTGTCAGTGCTGCTTGTCTGGGGGTGACGTAGAGGTCACACCCTGGTGACTGACTCCCTGTCTCCTCCCTTCCCTGAACTTCCCTAGAGCCTTTGAGTTGTATCCACTTGCTGGCCTGGAGAAAGACGTGGGAAGGGCGTTTGTGGTTCTTGTGCCCTGATCTGGGGTAGAAGGCAGGAGAGAAATTTCCTGGGTAGGAAGGTAGGAGCCTGCTCTGCTTCCTTGGTGGGGAACAGCTGTGGGATGGTCAGGGGGAGTGGAGATGACTGGGAGGTCCTTGTAGGCGGGTTTGGGCTGCTCCCTGGGTGGGCCCAGCCAGCAGAGCCTCACTGTATTCTGTGCAGTTGAAAGAAAGCTGCAGGGTGGAGGGAACCTTGTGGCTCAGGGCCTCAACCACGGGTTATGCCACACATGGCTAAAGTACACAACTATTAGCAATCAAGGCAGGACCTCCCTGCGAGGGAAAATGACACAGGGGTTACTTCTCTGTAAACATCCCGGTTTCTTTTAGGGGTTGTCTTTCCTCCCTTTGAGAAGTTGCAAATGTGCCCATTGAGAGCTTCAGCTCTCCGCTCACACGTGGGGGAGGAGGGTCACACATAAACACTCTCCCAAACAGAGAAAAACCCCAAACACCATGGGGACTGCCAGCAGCCTGTGTCCCGAAGTTGAATCTGCTGGCCACAGAGCACCAAAATGTGCTTGAATAAGAAAGGGGTTGCTGGGAGAACAGCAGCATCCCGCAGCTGTGTGGATGAAATCTTTTCAGCTGCATTGTCTGGGCACCTTTGTCTCAAGAGCTACTATGAATAGAATATAGCATTTGCGCACTGCTTGTGAGGGAACAAATTTAAATCACAAGGGTAACCTGGCAGCATCTTTGGAGGACAGAGACTGCAGGGCCTTTCAGAAGCCTCCATCTTGCCAGTTTTCACAGCTACATAGTTGCAAATTGCTCCTCTACCTGGCAATTTGGTAGCAGTGGCTCTGGGAACTTTGAACATTGTGTTAGTGAGCTTGTGAGCTTCAGAGACCCTCCCCCAGCCTAAGTAGTCAAGGCAGTTTCTGGGTGATTTTAAGTATGGATGAGCAAGGGACTTAAGTCTCATGCTCACAAGAGCTCTGGATTAACTCTCAACTTACCTGATGACCCAGGCCCTAGCCTATCTCATTGTTATCAGGGAAATTAAGGTTCCAGTTGGGAGTTCTTAGTCTTGTTAACAAAGTAACTTAAAAATGGAATAAGAAGGAAGCCGGAGGATCATTTTATTAGAGTTTGAAAGAAAAACGACAGGGCAGGAAAGCTGTTAATCTGTGTAGCTGTTAGGATGGGGAGAAGGATGGAAAACTACACCTTGTTGATTTAGGCTGGCAATGAAGGTAGCAAGCAGTTGTGTGGTGGAAATCACGAAGGGTTTCAGAGAAAAAAAAAGCCCAGAGTGTCAGGGAAAACATGATTAGGGTTTTGACCAACATCTGAAAGATAAAGGTAGAAAGAAGAAAAAGGGGACCTCACGCTTTTGTTAAGGATAGTGTTGCTGAGGTGGGGGTGGGGAGGCTCAGTTCTGGGAAACATAAGTACATTATCTCATTAAGGGCACAATTATTTTTCCCATCTCAAAACCCATGGCTGGAATGCAAAAATTCCCAGCTGAGGCCCTGTGCGGTGCTCAAATTCTGATACTCTTGTTTTTCTTGTTCCTGGGATCTGCCACAGTGCGAATTTGCCTCTTTCCTCCCTGCAGAAAGGTAGTGACTGGACACCCCCCCCCCACTGTATACCCTTTTGCTCAGGGACACAAGCCTATTTGTGGTACACAGTGGGTACTAGGGCCAGGCAGGAATGAAGATAAGTACCAGGTCTTATGACAAATGGGGGTTCTAGGGGTTGCCAGCCACACACATTTTCCAACTGTTCACAGATTTCTTTTTTTCCATATAAAAGTTCCTGGTTTTGAAAATATTGTTTAGACTTAAAATGCACCTTAGAGTCACTATGCCAACCCATGTGCATGCTCCTGTGGAGGTCAGTGAAGGAAGTCAATGTTCTGTTCTTCACTGTCATGTTCCACTAGCTGTGTTTGTTTGTAGCCAAGGTTGGCCTTGAACTTGTGATCCTTCTGCATCCACTTTCTGAGTGTTGAGAGTATAGACATACCGCACTATGCCCAGTTTATTCCATGCTGAAATTGAGCACAAATCTTCCAGAATGTCCACTCATGCCTGCCAATCACTCCACCAACTGAACCCCAGCCCCAGCCCTGTAACTTTTTCTTTAGATTTTCAGCAACGTACTCAGACTACCAGGACCCTTTCCATAAGAAATACTTCAGGCTTCTACTTCTAGAAGTAACATAATCCTTTGAGTGGAGTGTGAGTCTTAGAGCTGGGTGCTTGGCAGGTCCTAAAATTGGCACACCAGAGGATTCTGTGCTAAGTGACGGCCAGGAAGCTGGAAGGACACTGGGTAGAGTACCAGCTGTCGACTGAGCCCACCCCTGGATCTAGAAGGTTTTGCTTTTTTTTTTTTAAAGATTTATTTATTTATTTATTATATGTAAGTACACTGTAGTTGTTTTCAGACACTTCAGAAGAGTGTGTTAGAACTCCAGATGGTTGTAAGCCACCATGTGGTTGCTGGGATTTGAACTCAGGACCTTTGGAAAAGCAATCAGTGCTCTTAACTGCTGAGCCATCTCTCTAGCCCCCCAGAAGGTTTTATTCGGTGGCAAAAGCAGTCTGTGGACATTGAAAATCAAAACCAAAGCACATCAGTGTCTTCCAATCATGCATAGGGGGTTATCTGAATCTTTCTCTTTTCCTTGGTCTCTAAATGCAGCCGAAGGTGTTTGGAACTTGGCCAACCCTGTTCATATCACAGGTGAAAACAGAACCCAGGCCACCCGAAGTCAACGAATCCCTCATGAGGCACAATTGACTGTTGGGACTTGCCTCTAGAGCTGTGACATTACCAGCTGGGTAAACACTATAGACACACAGGTGTACTGAAGTATAAATGGTGCCTCTCTAGGGAGGAGGCGTCTTTATGAAGTTGTTCTTTCTGTCACACTCAGAGAATAAGGAGCTGTACTCCCTCAGTCCTGAGAGTCTTGATGTGGAGAAAAGATACAAAGTTTGTGTGTTCTTCTCCACCTTTCAGTGCCAGGATCTGGGGCACAGGCTGAGGGTAACCGCGAGGCGAGAGCGGGCTTGTGTAAGTAAGAAGGTGAGACATGATGCAGTGGAGACAGGTGGCTACAGTGTGGTGAAAAGTGACCCCTAAAAGGATATCTCCAAGTCTTAAACACAATAACTGAAAATGTGTTCTTACTTGGAAGTAAGACTTTTGTGATCAAATCAAAGATGTCGAAATTAGAGCATCTTGGATTTAGCATCCTCCTAAGTCTAACATAATGACAAGAGGGTTATCCCAGCAAGAGAAGAGAGGGAGATTTGAGCCTCAGACAGACACATGAAGAAGACACACTGCATGTGGAGTTGGGGGCAGAGATTGGAGAGACAGAGACAGAAACAGACAGAGAGAGACAAAGAGAGACAGAGACACAGAGACAGACACATAAACACACAGACACACAGATACACACACAGACACACACACACACACACACACACACAAAGAAAGAGATCATTTGAGATGGGCAGCTAATCTGTACTGGCTGGTTTTGTGTGTCAACTTGACACAGGCTGGAGTTATCACAGAGAAAGGAGCTTCAGTTGGAGAAGTGCCTCCACGAGATCTAGCTGTGGGGCATTTTCTCAATTAGGGATCAAGTGGGGAGGGTCCCTTGTGGGTGGTGCCATCCCTGGGCTGGTAGTCCTGGGTTCTATAAGAGAGCAGGCCGAGCAAGCCAGTAAGAAACATCCCTCCATGGCCTCTGCGTCGGCTCCTGTTTCCTGACCTGCTCGAGTTCTAGTCCTTCCTTCCTTTAGTGATGAACAGCAATGTGGAAATATAAGCTGAATAAACCCTTTCCTCCCCAACTTGCTTCTTTGTCATGATATTTGTGTAGGAATAGAAACCCTGACTAAGACATAATCCAATAAGATTGACAGGTTGACACCAGGCAACAAGCCAAGAGAAGCAAATCCAGTCAACACTGTGATCTTTGACTTTCAAAGCCCAGGGCTGTGAGAGATGGACCCATCTGTTGTCTAAGTCACCTGTAGTGGCTATTCCTGGTTGTCAACTTGACTATATCTGGAATGAACTACAATCAAGAATTGGAAGGCTCACCTATGATCCTAATCTGGAGACTCAGAGATACAAGTTTCTGACCTAGATCTTGGCTATTAGCAAACAAATACATCTTTCTAAGACCAACTTGACATACAACCAACATTCTACTATCAAATACCTTATGCAATGACCTCTCATACTACAGTGCCCTGATGCCCATCAGACTCCAGGAAAGGTTTGTCACAAAGAGCCACCTGGTACATACACACTGAACCCCGATTCATTTCTTTCCCACTGTGGGATCTTGAGCTAGGTCTTCAAATTCCTCCACTCCCTATCATCTATAAAACTGGCAGGAATAAACTCTCTCAGAAGTCATGCAGGTTGAATACGTAAAGAGATGACAGGTCCTGTGGTAGTACACAACTACAATTCAGAACTGAGGAGACTGAGGTGAGCAGATTCCAAACTGGAGGCCAGCCAGCCTGGGGTGGATATAAAAAACTGAACAACAACAAAATGATTTCTTATAGCTGAGGCCAAGCTACCACCCCACACTTCCCATCTTGTGGTAGGGGACATTTGCTGTGTTTTTTAGGCCCTGCTGACCACCCTGACTCTTTGGGGGGAACATCAACATCTATGGAACTTGGGGCATACCTACTGTGTGCAGGTTAATTATTAACTATTTTTTTCTCTTATTTGGAAGTAGGGGTTTCACAATGTGCACAGCTCAGCCATACTCTCATTCAGGTGTGTGTGTGTGTGTGTGTGTGTGTGTGTGTGTATTTAAGAATTTTTTTTGTTTTTTAAGAATTTTTTATTTATTTTATGTATCTGAGTACACTGTAGCTGTCTTTAGACATATCAGAAGAGGGCATTGGATCCCATTACAGATGGTTGTGAGCCACCATGTGGTTGCTGGGAACTGAACTCATGACCTCTGGAAGAACAGTCAGTGCTCTTAACTGATGCCCCGAGTGTGGTTTCTTGAAAGAGTGACATAGAGAACCCACAGCTATGACTGAAGAGGCATGAGATGTAGCGGTGACATGCCTCAGTGGTGTGAGCCTGCCAGAGACTGTCTCTGGCTGTGTGTCAAACAGTCTTTGTATGTACAGAGAGGGAGCTTCACTGCATTCTTGTCTGGTATCTCTGTTTTTCTTCATTTTCAGAAGCTGATCCTCCAGTCATTCCACACGACATCGTCCAATATTATATCTTAAATCATTCCCATAAGTTCCTCTTATAACTCAGGTTAGCTTTGTCCGACACTCTGGTGGGTTATAGTGTCCCCCTTTGGTCACTTTGCTTGTACCCTCCCTTTCCCCTTAGGGCCTGTTCTCAGCTGGCAACCGGATTAGAAAGTTATCTAACAAATTATTTCACACCAAAGTGGGAGAGATTTGAATCAGTGGCAGCTTCTCCAGAGGTATTTGCATTTTGAAAAGGGAAAGGCAACCGGTGGGTCTGGGCAGTTCTCATTTCTTCAAGGCTAGGCACATGGATGGAGCATCCCGGCTTCTGCAGTCCTGCTGCTCAGGGTTTTGTCTATTCTGTCAGGGCCAAGGGCTACTCATCTGCGTGAGTACCTCCACGCCGTCTCTTCAGCGGGCACAGGCAGTGGCTAGGCTGTCTCCTCAGGCTGTGACTTCTTTGAATTTTACTAGTTTAGTCAGACAGCTCTGATTTTATTTTTTCTTAAAACCTTTATGTGTTTATTTATTATAATATTATATGCACATGTGGATAGGCACTTCAGCTTTCCATCACTCTAATCAAATGTCTGAGACAACCCAATCTACACAGAAGAAAGGTTTATTTGGTCTTAGTTTTGGAGATTCCAGTCTACGATCTGCAATAGATTAATCCCTGGCTTTGTTCCTGTGGTGAGACAACACCTCATGGTGGAAACATGTCACAGAGGAAGGCTGCTCATCTCATAAACAGGGAGCAAAAAGGGAAGCTCTAAAGTCTGCTTACTGTTCCCATTCTGCATTCTCCCACCTATAAACACTACCATAGGGACCAGACCTTTAACACACAGTCTAGAAGAATACAGGAAAGTTTGCTATGATCAAAAAAGCTCATGAAGCAAGAACTTCCTGGACACTAACAAAACAGGAGTTGAACCATGCTCAGTAATTAAGATGGCTCTGTCCAGAGGACCCGGGATTGGTCCTTAGCACCCATATTGAGCTGCTCCAGCTCCAGAAGGGTCAAGGAATCAAGCTCTTCTTCTGTCTTTGGTGAGCACTGCATGTGGTACAGACACACACACACACACACACACACACACAGAGAGAGAGAGAGAGAGAGAGAGAGAGAGAGAGAGAGAGAGAGAGAGAGAGAGAGAGAGAGAGAGAAACAAGCATCAAGACAGTCTCTCCCCAATATGCCAATGACTGCCCAGCTGACCTCATCTTTTCTCATTCCCAAAGTACTAACTTTAGAGTCAGCGAATGTACTTCGTGATCCTCAGTGAGACTTTGAAAGAGACTCTCAACTCCTATGACATTTACTCACACCCAGGGCAGTTCTGGCTCTGAGGCTGGGTGACTTTCTAAGGAGCGTTCAGAATGTCAACCTGTGCCACCTACAGGAGTGTCTACAGACTTCCTGCCCCAGCAACCACACCTCCACGCCCCCTTTTCTCTCACTTTCTGACCCCAGATCCTCCGACCACAGACCTAGTGGATGTCTGGCTTAGTCTCCACGTTCTCTGCTTCCATTCACTTTGTTTCCGTCATGGTCTTCCTGCTTCCTGCTCTGAAGACACTTAATGAGTCTTGAAGTTTCTTTCTGTATCTAGTTCCTTTTTCTCAGTCCAGTCTTGTCTGCCACCAGTGGAATGATTTTTAAAAATTCAAGATTCTACATTGTCTACAAAATATTAAAAGTCAAGCTCTTCAGTTTTTTAGAAACAGTGGATTTTTCAACTGTTGTGGGATTTGGTCTCCAGGATTCTGACAGATGTTGAGAAAGGGTGGTGTCCTAAAAGATTCCTGGAATTATAAATGTTGCCACTGGTGGTAGGTTCTGGTTCTACAAGGAAACAGAAATTTCTACAATTCAGCAAAAGCAAGCCTCTTGGAGATATAGCATTTACCCCCTTCTAGATTTGTAGCCATTTGACCACAACTCTGTGGATGTATGATGTCACAGTGACAGTCTGGTGCATTTCTAACTGAAGGGTTACTATAGCACGTTGCAGCAGAGAGAAAATGAAGACCAATGTAGTGATCCCAGGTCAAAACCGAACAATAAGATTATTTCTCCTAGCCCAAGCTCAAATGCTATATCATTTACATACAACATATGTTCAAGTACCCACATATGCACACATGCATGCAGAAAACCTTAGACGTAGAAACTCAAAGGTGCTTTTGGATCCTAGAGCAACTGAGCTTCAGTCAGACTTCCTTGTTCTTTAGACATCTGTCATTTTGATGTTGCCCATGGAGCAGACGTCCAAGTGGTCTTCTAACAGTTGTACTTTGTGGACATTGAGGTAGTTTACTTTTGAGTAATCTATGACATAATTCCTGGCACAAAGGATCCAAGGGAAGAAGGGATTATTTTGGCTCATGGTTTCAGGGGTTCCACCTATGGTTGCTTAGTTCCATATGCTTAGGCTTAACATCCTGTCCTGGGTGGGCAGGAAACAGAAAGAGGGACAGGAACAGGGATTGCAGCCTACAGGGCCCACCTCCAGTGCCAGACTTCCTCCAGCTAGGCCCTACTGTCTAAAGTTTCCACAACTTCCCAAAATAGTGCTGTGCAAACGGGAACCAAATACTCAAACATACAAGTTGTTGGGGGAACGTTTCACATCAAACCATAATCCCTCTCTTACTGGGTTTCAGCTATCTGTGGTCAACTGCCGTCCAAAAATATTAAATGGAAAATTCCAGAAATCCACAAGCCATAAGCTTGAAATTGCATGCTATTTTGAGCAGCATAATGAAATCTTGCACCATCCAACTCTGTCCTGCCTAGGGTGTTAAATCACCCCTTTGTTCAATGTATCCATATATGCTACCTGGCTGTTAGTTACTTAGTAGCTATTTTGCTTAACAGATGCCTACATAATTAGCCTTCATTTTACTTAATAATGGCTTCCAAACTCTTAGGTGATTCAAAGGGGGCCCAGGCATAAAACACACCAGAGGACAGATTGCCTCTGGTACTGTTTCAGTGCTGCAGGGCACATGGGAAAACTACAGTTCACACTGGGTTCAGTAAGATCCACAGTTTGAGGCATCTGCTGGGGTCTTGAAACACGCTCCATGGATAAGTGACTGCAGCACCATTTAAGATATAGCCTATAACTAGGTAGGGTGGGAGCTATTCTCATGGCTATGGGATCAGTATGGGCACTCTTAAATTGCACTGTATGGGGGATTAGCCTTATTGTAGAAAGACATAGGGATGTGAGAAAGAAATTGAAAAAGGATCAGAGGCAATAGATTTTTACACATAAAACAGTAAATTATTAGGTGTTAGTTAAATATAAACGCTACAAACAGTGTGTTTTATATACTCCTCCCAAGAATAAAAATATGCCAAGCATGGAGGGGGAAAGGCGTTAGCTAATCAGATTTCTGGCCTCCTCCTTGAAGCCCTAGTAACTGCTGTGCTGTTTTATGAGGTAGCAACCCAGTCAACACAGACAGGAGAATCCAATAGAGGGTTGGAGGGTTTGCCAGCCTGGGGACTAATTATTGCCTTGTTAAACAGTGCGATGGGGTTATTGTAATTTGGGGGTATGGAAGTTAGAGTGTATGGTGCAAACTAGCTTTTAGAACCTGATAATTTCTTGAATTCAAAGAAAAACCAAAAGAATAGCTTCCAGAAATGCAGAATCTCCTCAGACCCAGTTGAAAAGCAAGAGGAGGATGAGGAGGAGGAGGAAGAGGAGGAGAAGGAAAGGAAGAGAAAAAAAGGAAACTGTTAAATGAGTGGCAGAATCAGATAGAAACCCCTTCAGGCCACCTACCCACCAGACAATGCTACCAACTGGTGCACATAGTAAGATTGCCATAATGTAGTACCACACGGAGCAGTTTACAAATCTATTCTCTAGGATAGAGAAACGACTCAGTGCTTTAAAAGCATGTAACTCTTTTGCAGTATAATTGAGTTCAGTTTCTAGCATGACATGGCAGACCACAACTCATTGTAACTCCAGTTACAGAGGATCTGATGCCCTCTTATGGCCTCTCTGGGCTCCTGCACACATGAACTCAAAAAAGTACACACACATACCCATAAAAAATTACAAAGAGATAAAAGCCTTGATACTAGGATAATGGTCACAGAACCAGAGAAGTCCCTTTCACATCTATTTCTGAAAGAGCCTATAGGGAATCAGTATGATTTGTTCCTCAAGTGTTTGGTACAATTTACTAGTGAATCCATCTGGAAATGGTGCTTTCTGTTTTGGAAGGATATTGATTATTGATTCATTTACGTAACAGATAAACACCGATCTGTTTATATTGCCCATTCTTTCTTACGTGAGTTGGCAATAGGTTGTGTTTTCCTGGACATTGGGCTGTTTCACCTATGCCATCAAATTTATAGACAAAGAATCTTTCAGATTATTCCCAAACTTGCTGATAAACAGTGACGTGTACATCTAGGAAAATCAACACTCTAAGTAGAACTGGAAAACAAAAAAAACCCAAAAAAACTCCCCCCAAAAACCAAAAACCAAACCAACCAAACAGACATGTCAGAGCAAAACCGCTGAAGGTTAAATATTAATACACACACACACATATGTGTGTGTGTGTGTGTGTATATATATATATATATGTCACCAAGAAGCACCAAACAAGAGGAGACAGAAACCACAGGAAGATTGACAGCCGACTTCTTGGAAGAAATAATGGAGGCTGCAAAGCAGTGGATAATCCATTTAAAAGGTTCACAAAAAAGACTAGCTAAACCAAGAATAGATATGTAGCGAAGTTGTCCTTACAGAATGAGAGCAAAATAAAGATTTACCCAAGTAAGGGAAGTCTGAGAATTTGATGTTGGCTAACTGTCTTTATGGGAAATACTCCAAAGAATCCTTGTGATTGAGAGCACGTGACTCTCACAATAACTTGAATTCACATACAGCAAATAGCAAATGTACTTGTGTAATTATAAAGGATAGAGTAAATGCACATTTTTTTGCCTTTTTTTGTCTTGTCTGATTTAAACAACTTTCCCAGTATAATATGAACATACTGTATTTTGGGATCTGCAACACATGTTATATATTTGATATATTTGGCAGTAATATCACAAAGGTGGTAGAGAGAGCAAAGCTCTATTAGACTATAAAGATGTCTAGTAAGACAATAACTGGGTTGTTGTGATTTAAATAAGAATGTTCCCCATAGACTCACATATTTGAATGCTTAGTCACCAGGGAAGTGGTGACCTTGTTGGAGGAAGCTTGTCATTGGAGGTGGGCTTTAAGAGTTCAAAAGCTCAGGCCAAGTCCAGTTTCTCCCTCTCAGTCTGTGGATCAGGATGTAGCTCTCCTTTACTTCTCAAGTGCCATGACTACCATGATTGTTGCCATGTTTCATGCCACGATGATAATGAACTAAACCTCTGAAACTGTAAGCAAGTGCCCAGTTAAGTGCTTTTTAAAAAAATAAGAATTGGCTTGGTTGTGGTATCTCTTCACAGCAATAGGACAGTGACTAAGATAAGGGTAATTTTTATATTAAATGATTATATAATATCTAAATAGCATCAATAAAAAAGGGGAGTGCAATGTAACTAACTACACAAGGATGCATTTGTTCATTCCTGAAACAGTGCTATAAATGGTAGAAACTAGAACTCAGTTCTCTTGAAATGTGTGCAGTAAACTCTATGGCAACCACTTAAAACAGCTAAATAAGGAGCCTTATGGAAAACCCAGAGATGAAGAGCACTGGCTGCTTCTGTAGAAATCCTGGGTTTGGTTCTCAGCACTCACCTTTGGTTACAAACACCTCTAACTCCAGTTCCAGAAGACTTGGTGCCCTCTCCTGGCCTCTATGTGCACTGTGGTGCACATATATATGCACAGGCAAACTCTCACATACATAAAGTAAAAAAAAAAAAATTTAAAAGAAAAAAAATTAGACCTCGTAGCCCATAGAACAGCTCAAAATAACAGACTATAACACAATACATTATATATGTATTCTTTCCAGGCATATGCGGCACTTTTTCCATGGCAAATCTCACATTAAATGCCAAAACAAATCTCAGACGCAATACAAAGTATGTTCTCTGACAACAATTCAATTAGCAATAAACGCGCCTTGGATAAACCTCCTTGGTTACGATACTGCCACTGCTCAAAGCTCGGACAGCAATTCAATGAAAATAGAAATCAGAAAAAACAAGAACTTGGGAAACTCATAAATGAGTATAAATTAGGCAAACACCCCTAAAAGACTAGAGACTCTGAATTCAAAGGGAATCAGTGCTGCTGGGGTGTAGCTCAGCGGTAGTCTGGGTGCTTAGCAGTCCTTGGCTTCCATGTCAAATACCACAAAACAAATAAAACTGAAACAGCAGAAGTGAAATCAGAAAACAGTTGGAGATAATGGAAAATGAAATCATAATGTGCATTATGAGACACAGTCAAAGTAGTGCTCAGGGGAATGTGGTAGCTAAAATGTTTAAATCACAGAAGACAAAGGGGTCAGGTGTGGTGGTGAATACCTACAGTCCCAGTACTATGGGGGTTAAGGCAGGAGGATTGCAAGTTTTAGGTCAGCCTGTGCTATGTAAATGATATTACAGTAGAAAAAGAACAATCAAGAGGAAATAATTCTGAACAGAGCAGAAATTATTGGAAGATAATAAAGAAAAGTCACTGAAACCAAAATCTGGTTCTTTAAGAAAATAAAGAAAAGCTGTACCTAGATTAACCAAGATAAAAAGAGACGACCTCTAAATATTAAAATAATAAATGAAAGAGGGCAGACAACCATCAAATTTATGTTAAAAAGATGTATTATAAAGAATACTGTAACTGATGTAGTCCAAATTCAAAATAGCAGATGAAATGGGTAAGTCTTTTGAAAGACAATAATGTAACTGATGAAAAATAGACAATGTGAATAAACCTCTAACAAAAGGGGAAATTGAATTACTAACAAAGTTGGTCACAAAGAAAATCCCAAGTCAGGAGGCTTCAGCATTGAGTCCTAACAACCATTTAAAGAAGAATAAATAATAGTTCTTCACAAAAATCTTCCAAAAAAAAAAAAGTAGAAGAGAAGTTCCCCAACCATTTCATAAAACCAGTATTAACTAGATGTTAAAACAAAATAAAGACATCAAAAGAAAGGAAAATTACAGATCAATGTCTTTATAAACAGGACACAAAAATCCTTTACAAAGTTAACCATACCAAATCCAGTTACATACAATGTTATAGCTTGTTAAGTGAGATGCATTCCCAGGATGTAGAGTGGGTTTAACATCAGATTATTAATACAAACAGTGAAACAGTAGAATTAAAATGATCATTGAGCAGATGAAAAGCACGTATCAGACAAACACTGACTCTTACCACTGTGATGGCAAGGTTCCATGAGCAAGGAGTAGAAGAGACATCCCCCAACCGAAGGGAGATATCTATGAAGAGCCTACAATTGACATCACACTCAACCCCAAACAACCAGATTCTTCCCCACTGAGATCAGCAACAAAAAGAGAGTGGCTGCTCCCAGTACTTATAGCTAACATTTTACCAGCAGTTCTATGCAGGGCAGTTACTAAATAAATGGAAAGTGCATCTGTTAGACAGGAAGAAATACAAAGCTCTATTTGCAAATGACATAAAACTGTATATAGGAAATTCTGAGGGGGAAGTATAGTGAGGTTGGGACAAGCATCTGGAGATGAATTTTCTCTCTGACATGTACTGGTTGGTTTTGTGTGTCAACTTGACACAAACTAGAGTTAGCACAGAGAAAGGAGCCTCCCTTGAGGAAATGCCTTCATGAGATCCAGCTGTAAGGCATTTTCTCAATTAGTGATCAAGGGGGAAGGGTCCAGCCCATTGTGGGTGGTACCATCCCTGAACTGGTAGTCCTGGGTTCTATAAGAAAGCAAGTTGAGCAAGCCAGGGGAAGCAAGCCAGTAAGTAACATCCCTCCATGGCCTCTGCATCAGCTCCTGCCTCCAAATTCCTGCTCTGTGTGAGTTCTTATGTTGACTTCCTTTGGTGATGGACAGTAATGTGGAACTGTAAGCTGAATAAACCCTTTCCTTCCCAACTTGCTTCTTTGTCATGATGTTTTGTGCAGGAATACAAACCCTGACTAAGACAAACACCAACACAAAAATAGGGACTGTATCTCTTGTCTGTAATACCAGTTCTGTGATCAGGCAGGTGAACCCCTGGAAGCACATTGGCCAGCTAGCCTATCCAAATCGATGAGGCTCTCCCTGTTTCAAAACTGAAGGTGTATAGCAGTTGAGATGCTTATTAACATGCATATATAGATGACTATGCTTCTGTACCTGGCTCCAACAAACAATACTAAAAAAATCAAAGTTCTAAATCACCAGTCTGAAACTATTTCCTGTTTCTGTCTTCCCATCTTATGGGGAAAGCTAAGTCTGAAATGACTGATCTGTTTTTTATCTTTTGTTTCTTCTTTCTTCAAACAGGCTCTATAAAGGCCAACCCCTTCACATGCACACACACACACACACACACACACACACATGTTTAGTAAAGTTATAGTATTTGAGATCAATAACACTAATAAACTGCATGTTTGTGCATTTTAAATTAAGAGAACAATTCAATTTATGTTATCATTAAAAATATCCAGGAGCGATTTTAACGAAGACATTTGAAGTCCTCTGAAGAGTGTAAAATGTTTCACTCAAGTTAAGAATGGTTAAATTATCAGATACATGATCTGGAAGTGCTGAGACCATAGCTCACAAACACGGATTCTCTCTACTCTCCATCAGAATCCCAGAGGCCTTTTGTAGAAATTGACAAGGTGGCTCTAACACACTCACATGTAATCATTGAAAATGTGTGTTGCTGCTACAGGGGAGACAAACAGGGCAGCAGAGCAGAATCAAGACTGCAGGAATAAGTTCCCAAATCTGTGGTAAACAGAGTTCTGACAGGGGCACCAAGGCCACTGAATGGGAGAAGAATGAGATTTCGGGCAAACATTCTGAGAATTGAATAGCCACTCAACAAACATGAAGGCCTTTTGAAGATGGGTCAATGGCTAAAACACAAGGAAAGGTATTTGGTGATATTGTTCATCAGGGAAAGTCAAATAAACCGCAGACAAAAGAATGGCTGGGACCAGCAAGTTTGGCATCCATAAGGCCTTTACTAAAGTTAACTTAAAATAGAATTTAAAAGGCATACAGGGGAAACTGTAAAAGGCCTCAGAAGCAAACAGAAGCATTGTCTTGGATTTTTACAAACAGTTCTTAGATGCCACACCAAGAGCGAGCAAGCGAGAGAGAGAGAGAGAGAGAGAGAGAGAGAGAGAGAGAGAGAGAGAGAGAGAGAGAGAGGAATAAAATATTGAATAAATCAGACATCATAAAACTAAAACTTTGTATCTGCTACAAAGGACTCCACACAGAAGATGTAAAGACTCTGGGGAAGACACATGCTCCTGTAATTCTGGCTCAGGAAGCTGAGGCAGAAGGAGCCCAACCAAGTCTAATCTAGGCCCAAAGTGAGAGCCTGCATCAAGAAAACGTAAATAAAAGAAGAAAAAAGAAAGGAGGAAGGGAGGAGGGAGGCAAAGAAGGAGTAGGGAAGAAGGAGGAAGGAGAAAAGAGGAGAAGTCAACATCCCACAGAGGGAAAATCACATATTTGATAAGGGATTAGTATTGAAAAATAAAGAATTCCCACAATACAACACAGGATTCCAAACACTGCAGTGATGTGCTGCGAGCAGTCGACAAGTCTCCAAGGAAGACATGTCAATGGTTAAGACATAGGAAAGGGTGTTTGACAATATTGTTCACCAGAGAAACACAAATAAGAAACCACAGACAAAAGAATGGCTGGAATCAGAAAGTTTGACAGTCACAAGTGTTGACAAGGGTCTTGGTCACCTTTCCATGGCTGTGATCAGATGTCTGAGAAAAGAACTCACAGGAAGGAAGACTTTATCTGAACTCATGGTTTCAGGGTGGCAGGAGTTAAGGGGGACCTGAGAGGAGCTGGAGGGGAGAGACTGTGGTAAATATGCCAGAAAAACATTGTGTGTGTGTGAAATTATTAAAGAATAAATAATTGGCTGGTTGTCTCTGGATGTGGAACCGTGGACGCAGAGGCTTGGCTGTGCCTTTCAATGCAGATGTTACAAAAGAAATAATGACAGGCCATCCTGAGGGAAAGCACATCTTAGCACCTTAAGTTCAGCAATATAAGGCTCCCACCACCAACAGGGGCCTGCTAGGCAGCCATCTCCAAAGTCCTGATTTCTGCTTCATGTTTGCCTCCTACTCTGCTGGGATTTTTGTTTCTTTGTTTGTTTTGTTTTGTTGGTTTTTTGGTTTTTTTTTTGACCTAGCTCCACCACCCTGAAGCAGGGAACAGACTGAATTAGAGTCACCATGGTGGTGGGGGATGAGCAGGGAACTCACCCCCGGCATGTGTTAGCTGGAGAGACCTCTGAGTGGAGCTGCTAGTGGTCAGGACAGCTGGCTAGGCCAGGCACTGTCTTGGACCCTTTCCCACCAGCCTTGGTTCTCTCAGACTTTATAAGCTCCATATTTTATTTGTACTTTAAGGATTCTTTATTATTCCCCCTTTTCATTGGTTTTATAAAATGCACATTTAGGTGATAATGGGGCTTGATTTTCTACATTAGGCCTTTTGTGTGCTTTTGAGTCAAATAGACAAAAAAAAAACCACTCCAGTGAAACAAATACCAAGCTATTATACTGAATAGTCTACAAACCTCAGAACTCTTGGACTTGAGGCACTTCTTGAGGTCCTCACTGTCGCCTCCTTCCTCCAGGGACCCTTCCCAGCCTCTTTAAAAAGTCCAGAAACAAATCCCTGGACCAGAGTCTGCATGGTTCTATTCTGAGAGAACACTTGCCACTGGAGTGTCAGCCCCTCTCATTCTGAGTTCTGGGGAGGCTACAGAACACAGGCCCTGAGGCTCTGGTCTGAGTCTGCCCCTGGCTGATTTTGCTCAGATCACTTTGTATGCACGAGACAAACTTCTCCACTCTGTACTCTTCCACCCAAATCTTGGGGAATGACTGAGGACAGAACCTGTCACAAGGTTTGCCTCACCTACCTTCAGTCCTCTCCCTATGGCTGCTTCTGTCTCCAATCCTGTCACATATACAATGTTCCCATTGCACATACAATGTTCCCATCACAATTCAGTGTTCCCATCACATATACATGTTTCCAATGCATATACAGTGTTTCCATCACACACACACACACACACACACACACACACACACACACACACACACACACGATGTTCACATCACACATACAATGTTCCCATCACAGATACAATGTTTCCATCACACATACAATGTTCCCATCACAGATACAATGTTTCCACCACACATACAATGTTCCCATCACACATACAATGTTCCCATCACTCATACATGGTGTTTCCATCACATATACATGCTCCCAACACATATACAGTGTTTCTATCACACACAGTGTTCCCATCACACACACAGTGTTCACATCACACACACAGTGGAATACTGTGTGTGTGATCCATTAGAAATTTCCCACAGGTGCCTGTGTGTGGCTGGTGCATGAGCATGATTACCCTTGTCCACCTCCCTAGAGTTTACCTGCTAGACAAATTGTAGATTCCTGGAAAGTAGGGTCCGTTGACCTCAAGAGGAGTAAGTTAATTCTGGAGACCAATATGAGTGACTGTGGCCTCTCCACATAGATTTAGGTTTCCCCAAATACCATGTTCCACCATTGACACGGTTATATGAAATTTTTATTAGTTACACAGAAAGTCATAAATCAAATTGTTTGCCAGCTGCACTGGTGGAGTCAGAGGTAGGGAGGCTACAACAAAGCAGCGCAAATTCTGCCATAGGTTTCAGATGCTGTCTTACAGCTTTTGGATGGGTGAGAATTATAAATTGGCTGAGAATACATCGTAAGGTCAGAAAGATTTTAGGTCAGACACAGGATGGGCGATGGATGGTTGTGATGGTTTATATATGCTTGGGCTAGAGAGTGGCACTATTAGGAGGTGTGGCCTTGTTGGAGTGGGTGTGTTACTGTGGGCATGGACTTTAATACCCTAGTTCTAGCTTCCTGGAAGTCAGGCTTTCTTAGAGGCTTGCAGATGAAGTTGTAGAACTCTCAGCTCCTCCTGTACCATGACTGCCTGGGTGTTGCCTTGTTCCCGACTTGATGATAATGGGCTGAATATCTGAATCTATACGCCAGCCCCAATTAAATGTTGTCCTTATAAGAGTTGCCTTGGCCATGGTGTCTGTTTACAGCAGTAAAACCCTAAGACAATGACTTTCAAAGGCATGAAGACTGGCCCAAAGTAATTTGGCTCGTGTCTACAAGCCACAATTCCCAAATTCAGGCATCTCGCCTTCTAAAATCTTCAATACAGGTAACCCTTTGCTTTCTTTTTTTTTCTTTCATTTCTTTTAGGAACTTCAGCCCATGGGCCCAAATGGTGAACAACTCTGATTAGATAGTAGCCACTCGTTCTACCTTATAAATAGAATTTTTTTGTACTGTGTGTATGAATAAGTGAACCCTTTGTGAACCCTACCACCATGTATTTCTGGGTGTGCCCAAGAAGATGGCTCATGAGTCCCATGGGAGTCTCTATCCAAGTCTCTTTCACCCAGCATTTTCTCTTGGATACCCCTGGGGTGTCTCTCCTACTCCTTCTCCAGTGTTTGAGATACTGACTTCCACAACCCTGTTTGTGGAATGATCAGTTCCATCAGCTAGAGTACAATTACTATTCATAGACAGATATACTTGACAGTTAGGAACTATTTTGGGCTTCGTAACAAATAGGCCTCTAAAATCAGATAGGAGGATTTTTTCTCTCTGTCATGTGGAAGTAGGAATATTAGTGAGGTGGAGCCAATATGGAGGCACCTTCGATCTGTGGCTGTGCCATGCTTCAGAGCACTGTTTCCTAAGCAAAATGAAGCATTATTATTTAACTTTGCAACCTTCCTTATGTAACTGCTTAGTTTTGACATGTTTTTTTGGTTTCGTGCCTAACTTGTATTCAAACCTAGCATGCAACAGTCCATCACTCTGTGTGGGCTTCACAGTAATGGATATTTAAAATCATGAATAGTACCAAACCCTTCATACAAATCAGCTCTCTATATCCATGGGTCCTATATCCACAAATCAACCAACTGTGAATCAAAAATATTTTGAAAACAGTTGCATTTATACTGAACTTGTAGAAAATGTTTTCCTATCATTCTTTAAATGACAGCACAATGATGACTTACACAGGGATTTATGTAATTTAGAATAATAAATAATCTAGAGGTGCTGGAGGACATACAAATACTATATACAAATACCATATGCAAATATGTTACACAATACTATACCATGTTATGTAAGACATTTGTGCATCCTCAGGGTTGGCTATCTTCTGGACATCCTGGAATGTATCTAGTATTGGGCAATGGGAACCTGATGTTTGGAGATTGTCCACAGTTCACAGGTTGGATGCCAAGACTGTACTAAGTGCTTAGGTTTATCAGAGCTGACCCTATCCTGTCCTGCCTTCCCACAGTGGCAACAGAATATGCAGGTGTCACTGGTGTATTGTATGACAGATTCTCCACGTGACTAACAGTTCTCACCTATACAGGTTCTAAAGCTTTTCACTTATTAAAATTGTATTGGTCTAGTAAATCCACTTTGTGGGTTCCCTGTCAAGTGTCCTGTTGTTTCATTTCTAAAGGCTTGAACTTGAGCTTATAGGAAACAATGACAGCATACACTAGAGCTTTATGAGGTGGAAATTTCTGGTTTCTTTGGAAGCTTAATTATGTCATATAATGTTTTGCTGAAGCAGTACATGAGAGGACATGTGATGTTTAGAAAGAATATAACTATGACCCACACACAGTGGGAGAAGGCTCTGGCATTAGTTCGCCTTGCTTTGCCTCACTAGTTTTTTACTTTTGTTTGACTTGGCAGCTTGCCATTTCTACTGACTCGGACCTCGAGGTTTCTTCTGGATCAAACTGCCATTACTGATTAGTAAGTGGTGATTGCTGAGTGGACTGGACTTCCTCTAATAATTCGTGTTGGTGTTTTGCTAGAGGACTGCTGACAACGAAGATTGGACTACCCAAAGAATTATTTCTAAGCAGGTCTACAACCCCCATTTCCTATTAATCTTTCTTTTCCACTACCTTTGGTGGTTGGTAGGCTAGAAGGGAGGTTGAAGCATTTAAGAACCCTTATTAAAATAGGTTTTGAAAACTCTAAGTCCAAGGCATCATGTGGCCCTGCTGGAGAGGGTAGTTGGGACTGAGTAGCTTCTGACTCAGGAGCACAGACTTCTAGAATTTCATCAAGAAGCTTGCATGTATGTAGACCTCTCATCAGAAACAGATGATTACTTTGGAACCTGGCTTTGGCTTCCCCAGGGAACATCCATCTGCCTTGTTTTGCTGTTAGGAATTTAAGATCATTTAGTGCCTTCAGCTAAACTATCAGATAATGTTTGTGAGTGAGTTTTTGTATGTATGTTTGGGATTGTCATATATGGGTGTGATGTATGCACATTTGTGCATTCTCAGAGGTAAGAGGAAGATGTCAGGTGTTCATCTTATTCCCTTTAGTCAGATTTCATCACTGAACCTAGACCTAGGTTAGCAGCCAGGAACTGATCTGCCTGCCTCCATTTCCCACTGCTAGGATTACAAGTGCATGCCTGGCCAACCCAGCTTCTTAAATGGAATTCAATCTCAGGTCTTCATGCTTACATGTCAAGTGCTCTAAGCCACAGAGCCATCTCTTCAGCCCCAGAAAATAACATTTTAAATGACTGTTGATGTAATTCAAGCCCGACTATCTTCATCAGAAATAAAGACTATTATGACTTCTTGGGAGAACCCAAGGCTCTAATATATAGGCCTGTATTTTTCAAAACCTACTTTTAGTAAGGCTTCTTAAATTCTTTAACCTCCCCTCTAGACCACCACTCACCAGAGTTAGTGGAAAGGAAAGATTAATGGGACAAAGGAAGATGTGGATCTGTTTAGAAATAGTTCTTCACTGTCAAGATAGCAGCAGTTCAGTTTACAAGAACCAGCAGTGGTAGCCTGATCCACTTGCAAACACCATTTATGAATCAGCAAGGGCAGTTCAACCCAGAAGAAACTACAAGGCTCTGCCAATCGGTCCAAGTCTGTGGAAGTGGTAAGAAGCTGCCGGAATATCACGAAAAGTTCTTTGGTGAATTTCTCTCTATGAAGTCCGACAAATGATGGTCAGTAAAGAAGTCAGGGTGAACCAATATCACAGCATCATCAGTGCTAGCAAAGCCCAACAAAGACCAGCAAAGAGTGGCAAGGCGAACCAATACCACACAGCATCATCCACTGTCTGTTGGGTAATATTTATACCCTTTCCAAATTCCATATGTTTTCTCAAGTGTCCACTCTAGCAAAATATCACATGCCCCTTTTCCAGGCAGCTTCTAGAAAAACACTGTATGTCTGTTTTCAGCAAAATATCTTCCCATGTGTCTACCTAAGCAAAACATCCTTTTTTTTGAATTTTTATTTTTATTTTATTTTTTTAATTTTTCAAGACAGGGTTTCTCTGTGTAGCCCTAGCTGTCCTGGAACTCACTCTTGACCAGGTTGGCCCCAAACTCAGAAATCCACCTGCCTTTGCCTCCCAAGTGCTGGGATTAAAGGCATGTGCCACCATGGCCTGGTGCAAAACATACTCTTATAAGACAGTTTCCAGAAAATCATTTCATGATACAACTGAGTCTCCAAAGAAACCAGAAATTTCTACTTCCCTAATATCTTTCGCAGTATAGTTAATACGGAAAAATGCATTCTGAATTCCAGGATGCTAAATGCAAATTGAGCCCTTGAAGGTAGGAGCTGGGGCTGAGCCAATAGATGCAACTGAGTCAAGTGACCCAATAGAGGCAGCCTTGGAATGGATTAACTTCTGAGTTTTCAACTTTATAATGACACAAAAAGGGCTGGAGAGATGGCTCAGTGGTTAAGAGCACTGACTGCTCTTCTGAAGGTCCTGAGTTCAAATTCCAGCAACCACATGGTGGCTCATAACCATCCGTAATGAGATCCGATGCCCTCTTCTGGGGTGTCTGAAGACAGCTACAGTGTACTTACATATAATAATAAATAAATAAATCTTAAAAAAATTAATGACACAAAAGAAATACAAATTCAGTAGACATGTACTTTAGGAATTGAATTTTAATTCTTTCTTAGGATAATAATACAAGACATAATATTCTTGTGATGCCCAGCTGTAGGCCCAACTGAAAGCATATTTGAGGTAGCTAAGCTATGTTAAACACATCTGGGAAGGGTGTAGGGCTTAACACAGGGTCATGATATGAAAAGCCCAGTTGGCCTGGAGTTCACTGTGTGAGTTAGACTGGTCTAGAGCCTGTAGTTCTCCTGATTCAGCCTCAGAAGCATATGTCACATACTAGGCTTTAGATGTATTGTAGACTTGTTATGTTTCTATTTTATAATTAATTTACCAGAAACATCTTAAGCTAAGGGGCATTAAAACCACAATGGGGAGACGGAATTTACCTTTCAATGTGAGAAGTGACAAAGAATTGTACATCCATCTTTAACTTACAATGCACACTGAGCAACCTGCCTATTGTAAGAAAACCAGCAGAACAAGAGAATGACATTCAGCCTTGGTCCCAGGGACCAACAGAAGAAGTGAGGACCAGGGTGGTCATGTCTAGAACAGTGGGTCTCAAGCTCCCTAATGTTGTAATCCTTTACTATATAGCTCCTCATGTTGTATAGATCCCCAAACATAAAAATTATATTTTTGTTGCTACTTCAAAACTATAATTTTGCTTCTGTTATGAATTGTAGTATCTGATATGTTGGATATCTGTCTTTCAACTCCTGTGAAAGGGTTGTTTGACCTCCAAAGGGGTTATGACCTACAGGTTGAGAACCATTGATCTAGACAGTTCTTGCCAGGCACACTACAAACCCACTACTTTCAGATAATCTTCCAATTTCTATCAGGACTCCAAGATATAAATTTTCATATGAACATATGGGTGTTTTTTTTTTTAATGTGCACTCAACCTTTAAAGTCATTTTACAGGGGGTAAATTGACCCATGAGCTCCCACTTTTCAACATCTGCCTTCCAGTTTTCACGGGACAGCAAAACACCTGTCAGCCAGGCAGTCATGGGCAACTCATCTATCAGGGAACGTCATTACTTTGTGGTTGGCAAGAGGAAAGTAAAAAGAGCAAGTTAATTATCGCTAAGCTGGGTAGCGGCTGGAGGAGGAAGAACACTTCTGTCATTTATTTACTGGTATTTACTCTCAGGATGATAAATCAAAGTTGGGGCTGGCCAGGAGCAGCCACTTGCCAACTGCTGTGTCAGGCAGATGCTCTCCCATGTGAACAGCACCTGGGGAGGGCTGCTTGCCAGGGGCTTCCCTTATCTGCTTCCAAAATTCCAGGGAAGGCATGGGAAGGGACCAGAAGGGAGAAAGAAGAAACTATAGTGTGCACTTGGAGACAGGTCCTGGAGGGTCTGGACCAGTAGGGAAGGAATCTGGGAGGATAAGGGAAACCTTGCTGGAAAAGTCCCAGGGCCACATCAGTCAGAGAACTGACCCTGCAGTGTGAGTAGACATTGTCCTGCCTCTGCTCAGTCCAATACAAGACCCCAAGACTTTTTCTTACCATAGGAAAGAAGCAGTATTCAGTTCAGCAGTGGAATAAACAAAAACCCAAGCCATTGTAGAATACAGTATCTTTTACTGGAGAGGAATCTGTTTCAAGATCCTCAGCCGATGCCTGAGACCACCAAACCCTGTAGACAATGGGTTTTTTCTTATACACTCACACCTATGACAACATTGAATTTAAAGTATGAGTGTAACAACAATATTAAAATAGATAACTATAACAATATACCATAGCCCTGGGACATAGTTCATTTCAGTAAAGTGCCTGCCTAGCATGCACAACACCCTGGGTTCCATCCTCAGCACCACATAAACAGGTGTGGTTTTACAAATCTTTAAATCCAGCATCTGAGAGGCAGGAAGATCCAAAGTTGAAAGTCTTCTTTAGCTGTATTGTGAATTTGAAGGCAGCTTGGGCCATAAAAGACCCTGTCTCAAAAAAGACGAAAAAGAAGAGGAAGAAAGGTAGAAGAGGAGGAGGAGGAAGAGGAGGAAGAGGAAGAGGAGGAGGAGGAAGAGGAGAGGAGGATACACTTCAACCAAATTGCCAGTATCATTGTTACTAAGTGAAGAATAGTTCCTTGAATATGCAAACTATGATCCAACTCATCTATTAATTGTCATGGTTACTTAGTGACGAATGTGCAGGTAGCAGTCGGTGTGGGTATACTATACAGATGAATGATTCACATGCCAGGTAGGATGAAATGGGACAGCTTGAGTTTTCACCTTACCACTGAGACTTATTTCTAGAATTTTCCATTTCATATTTTCAGATGATAGTTGGCTGAGAACAACTGAAGCCATGGAGAGTAAAGCTGACGCTAAGGGGAACAGTGGACAATCAAAAGACATTCATATTGCAGAGTTCGGAAACAGACATTGCCTGGGGCGTGTGAAGGAGAGAATATTCTAAAGTGTGAATTTTTGGCACATCTGTTCAAGATAAAGCAATTTCTATTGCTTGAGGCCACGAATGCCTGCTGTGTCCTCATGGACCCATTCAGGAGGCAGGAACTACTTCAGGACAGTGGTTGTGAGGGTATATCCTACCTATTCCTGTGACTGGATCTGTGCCTACCCATCACACTATGCCCTTTCCACACATCTTTTGGATGTGTTATGGGCAGGTGTTACATTCGTTTATTCATTCAACACATATTTCCTGCCTGGACCACCTGATGTCTTTCCAAGCTGCCATAGTACCGACCTGACTGCTGCACAGGGGGCGTTTTAGCACAAAGGCTTTGAGTTGGGGGACACACAGCTCTTCCAGGTCTGCTGGGTAGGGGAGGGAAAAGTTCCTATCTTTAAACCTCAGTCAAACTGAAAAAAGAAATATTTTTTTTCCAGCTCCATCTTCAGATGAAAGAAGCAGTTTGGAAGATGCTGCTTGGAAATAGGAAAGGTATTGCTTCCTAAATATTTTGATGGGTCTTGAGGAATGATGGTCAGGATATCTAAAATTAGGAGTAAATTCCTTACTATATGAGGTCAAATACATATGCAAAGAGCCTTAGACACTCAGAAGCAAGAGGGAATACTAGTTTTAATTCTGAGCTGGGCTTGGCAGCACAAGGCACTAATCTCCAGTTACTCAAAAAGATGCTGGAGGATCATGGGGCCAGCCTGTATAACTTAGTAAGATCCTGTCTCAAAGTAAAATGAACATGGGTTGTAACTAAGATATAGAATGCTTAAGTGTTAGGACCTATGTTCACTCCCTAGCATCAAGAAACAAGCAATAACAACAACAACAACAACAACAAAACTAATTTTGGGGCAGGGAGGGTATGCACACCTATGCAAAACCAGAGATACAAGGCTTTGAACACCAAGGCCAGGGCTGTGCTCTTACAAGGTTTTGGCAAGTGAGGAAACAGACTAGTGGAGAATTCCCAACCCAGTCTTCAAGACAGGTTAATATCAGTGGACAAGGGTGAGCACAAGAGATTTGGCGGGGGGAGGGGGTACCAGGAAGGGCATAGATGAATAGAAAAATCAGGAAAGTTTAGTGATATGATTTACTAGGTTAAGGGCTTGCTGTGCAAGCATGAGAGCTTGAGTTGGCACTCTTAGTATCCATGTAAAAGGTAACTGTGGTAAAGTACACCTATGATACTGGTGTTGGGAAAGGGGATATAGGTGAATCACTGGAGCTCACTGACAGATAGCCTAAGTTATCAGTAGATACTCTGTCTCGAAAAATAAGGGCTTCTTATAAGAGACTGAGGGAAGAAACCAGATGTTGACCTCTGGCCTTTACATGTACTCATGCACATCCTACCCGCCCCCACACACACACATTGTGTACTGTGAATCTTTGGTAATGTCCATTAGCAACTGAGATTTGTCAATTCCAATCCAAGTTTACCATTTCCTTTCTGTGAAATTACCTTTCAAAAAAAAAAAGCAGTTGTTTTTGATAAATACACAAGGTGACTTGAGAAGTATAACCTATATGTGAAGGTTAGAGCTGTCAACTTGACAACCTAGAATCACCCAAGAAGAGAGTCAGCAATAGGGATTTACATTGGGTTGACCTCTGGGCATGTTTGTGGGCAATTGTTCTAATTAAGTCAAGAGATGTAGGAAGATCCACTGTGGGCAGCACCATTCCCTAGGCAGAGATATTGAACTATACGAGTAGAGAAGTCAGCTGAATGTTAAGTAGGGAAGCAAGCAAGAACATACACATTTTTGTGTTCTCTTGACTGTGGATGCAATGTGACTAGCTATTTGAAGTTCCAGCATTGACTTTACCACAATGATGGACTAAAACTTAGAACAGAAAGCTGAAATGAACCCCTCTTCCCCTAAGTTGCTTCTTTGAGGGGAGGAAGCAGGGTTCAGGTGTTTTATCATAGCAATGGAGTGAGACTAGGGCATTATATGTGAAGAGCTAACTTGCTAATTTTCTTTTTAGATGCTGTCTTAGGGTTTTACTGCTATGAACAGACATCAATGACCAAGGCAAGTCTTATAAAGGACAACATTTCATTGGGCCTAGCTCAGAACCTGGTTCAGAGGTTCAGTCCAGTATCATCAAGGTGGAAACATGGCAGCATCCAGGCAGGCATGGTATAGGAGGAACTGAGAGCTCTACATCTTCATCTGAAGGTTACTAGCAGAATACTAGCTCCCAGACAGCTAGGACAAGGGTATTAAAACCCATACTGAGAAGGCCACACCTACTCCAACAGGGCTACATCTCCCAACAGTACGACTCCCTGGGCCAAGCATATACAAACCATCACAGATGCTCTCTCTCTATAGCTCCAGCTGGCCTTGAACATGCAAAATCCTCCAGCTTCCACTTCCCAAGTGTGTGCCACCACATGTGGCTATAAGAGACGACTTCTTGAGGGCCTTTTCAACATCTTAGATAAAGATAACAAGATACAGAAGGGATTTTCCTAGGCACTTAGAGTGAGCCAGATCATCCTTAGTAATACTGTGCTCAGGAGTGAATAATGTTAATTCTCAGAACCCCAGGGTACTATGGATACAGCTAGTATCTATAGCACAGCACAGCCATCTTCCTAAACCCTGGCCAGGCTCCTCTTCATCGTATCCCGTTAGTCTCTATCAATACAATTTAATTTAATCTCCAGTCAACACCATTTTAGCCCTCCAGGGCTTAATGGCCAGCAGCTGAGAGTTCTGGTTGAATACTTCCTCTGGGGGAAAAAGATGGAGATCTCTCCAGCCTACAGATAGAGTGAACCTCATGGTCCTCCTGTCTGGCCTTCTCTGCAAAGGCAGCACTTCAGAGCCACAGAAGCATGCGAAAATGTCACTTTTATCCCTCGTGGGTGGATCCAAATTTCGATTTTAGATTACTTTAAAAGTTTCCATCTCTACCAGGGAACCCTGGACTAGATAAAGAGGTGAGCGTCTTCTGCAGTTGACTTCTTTCGTTGACTAATTATTCTGGGATTATTCACTGCTTTAGAGCTGCTGTGTATCTTTCACACCTCCTGCCCCATCATTTATAAGCACTATGGGAGAGGAGAGAGAGAGAGAGAGAGAGAGAGAGAGAGAGAGAGAGAGAGAACGCAGTAGTAACTTTTATTGGCTGCTGAAATGCATTAGGGTGCATAGACTTTGAACTGTGTGGGGGAAGATAGCTGGGCATGTAACCAGAATAACTCGCATCCGTCCCCATCTCAGCTCCCTTAATAAACCTCTGCATTGTTTTATGCCCAGGATTTATTGATGACCTGCAGTGGCCCTCTCCCAGGCCTGGCCCGCTGGGGTGTTTGTGGGGGAAAGGGCAATGAACAAGGCCCACTCCCTGACCCAAGCTGCCCCATAAATCAGGCCCTGCCTTGGGCTGTGATGGGGAGCCAGATGGTAGCTGTTATTGCAGGAGCTCGACAGGAATCAAGGCCTGTGATCTTCCCTGTTGTTAACAGGCCTGATTTTTTATGGCTGTCAGCGTCCTTGCAATGGCTGAGGGAGGCATGCAGGGAGAGTGCAGAGGCCCCATCGCTCTAGAGCTAGGCTTTTTCTCCCTAGAGGACAAGCTGCACAGGTCGTTCCCTCTTCCTTGCTGACTGGGGGTCTTGGCCTCAGACTATGTTTTTTGAAGCGGTTTCTTAGGGTGTGCAAGTGGCAAGGTAATACACAAACAAACGCCTTCTAGAAAGGAAAATGGTGGCACGTTTCCTTTGCTGATGGCCCGTAGACCCTTAACATTGTGACCCTACCTGAGAGGGGACAACTGAACCTTTCCGTTGGAGTGACAGCTGGAACTCAGAGGTGGGTGTTGCTGCTTAAAATGCAGTCCTAAACGCTGGGGATGCTGAAATAAGAGAAATTACTAAAAACTACTCGGAGGACGAAATGTTTAGATTCTTGCGTTTTCACAACGGATAGATAGAAAGTTTAGGTAGGATAAGGAGAGAGAATGGAGGTGATGGGGAAAAGCAGAGCTTCCAAGACCCAGAGAGAAACGCCAGCCAGCTCGGAGGTATCTGATTAGGGGTATTAGCTGCTGAGATCCGGTCATTAAGGTGGGGTAGACCACAGCGGGCGTAGTGGCCTGGACACCAGCGTGGAGGTAAACAGTTTATTAAGTCCTTGTGTGGTCCAGAGGCCTGTTTCCAGCAGGCACAACCTCCCAGCAAGAACAGAACTGGCCCAGGGCAGGGTTGTGTGGCCAGCACCAAACAGAACCTACCAACACTCGGAGCAGATAGTAACAGACGCCCAGAGGCAGCCAAGTGGTTCACAGGGCAAGAGAGCAAAGCTGTTTTTATTTCTGTAGGGCTTGAAGCTAGGCTTGGATCATAGGGAGGTTAAGCTTACAGATAAAGCAGACATTCCCAGGGAATCACATCTAGAGAGTTCCAGGGGGGCAGCCAAGATCTTAGAAACCTTTTAGGCACGAGAGGACCATCTCTCCCCTCTGCAATCATGTGCCGCAGACAGAATGAACCTGCAGCCACATGTCCAGTTTCAACATTGTGAGACAGGGGACAGGCAGTGTGTTGGTGTGTGGCGACCTACAATTCTCATTGTCTCTAGACAGTTTGTCCATGTGGAAAAGGAAATGACCAAAGTAACTTCAAGAACAATCTGCTGTTCATAGCCCCTACCCTCCACCCCCAGTTTACAGAGACAGGACTGTAATGCCAGCACTGGAAGGTAGAGGCAGGAGGATCACAACTCCAAGGTCATTCACGGTATTTATAGGGAGTTTGAGGACAGTCTGGAGGTACACATGACACCGTATCTCCAATAAAATCAAGACAAAACAAAGGAGCAGTGAGTAATGAGATGGCTCAGTGGGTAAAGTGCCTGTCTCCAAACATGGCAAGCTGAGCTTGATCCCCAGGTAGGGGAGGGCTGTCTACTAGAAGTTATGTTCTGATCTTAGTGTGCCTTCTCTCTCTCTCTCTCTCTCTCTCTCTCTCTCTCTCTCTCTCTCTCTCTCTCCTCATGTGTGTGTGTGTATGAGAAACAGAGACAGACAGACAGATAGACAGATACTCACACACACACACACACACACACACAGAGAGAGAGAGAGAGAGAGAGAGAGAGAGAGAGAGAGAGAGAGAGAGAGAGAGAGAAAGAGAAACTGAATTTAATAAATAAGAACGGAAGTGTACCTGACTGTCTCCGGGCTGTCCGGTACTCTCTCCGACTCTTGATTTCTTTGCCTTAGAAAGGGGATAATTTGCATACCTACCTTGAAACATTGTTGAAAACATTAATTAACATTGACACCCACTGGGCCCCTGTCACAGTGCCTGGAATGTGACTTATAGCCCCTACTCTATAAAAGTGAACCTATTGTCTTGATCGATAATATTCGGTTGGACTAAATGTGCAGCTTAATTGCTGTTCCTTTAACTGGGTTTATAACATGATCCAAGAGTAATGGAGGCTCCAGTAACAAACAGCCAAATTAAATCACCTGCTGTGGACTAGACACAAGCTTCTCATGTCCAACCTATGAATGAGGGAGGCTCAGGGGACTTAACTTTCTAGTAAACTTGTACATTAGCATGCATGAACTTGGACTTGAACCTAAGAGGTCTGAGCTCAGAGCCAGACTAAGGGCTTGTCTATGCTACTGGCCATGGCAGACCCTACCGGTCATGTCTGGTGACCTTTAAGGGCATAGAAGGGCAATAAAGTCACATTTCTTGATTTTTCACAGATACTTACGGTCAGGGATGCCCTGGGCATTCTCCCTAGTGAATAAAACAGCTCTGGCTAATATCTCAGTAGCCCTAGCCAAGAAAAGCCTTGGTGTCTGATGGAATCTGGGAGAAGAAATGGAGGAGAGACATCTCTTTAGCTAGTGAGTCAGGAGTAGGCTTGCCAGGTATTGCTCCAGCATCTCAGTGGAGGTGAATCCCCACATTGGTTAGGACTCATTCGCCTTGACACTGTCTTCCAGATTCAGGGCATCTAGCGAGCTCACCTTTAGCAGGCAATTATTTCCATGATGAGAACAGTGGTGCTGGAGAATATGTGTGCTGAGCCTGGGCAAACTGTCAAGGGAGCTCAAGGAGAGGAGAGAAGGTCAGGAAAAGAAGCGTCAGGGAGGGGGAGTAATATCAAAGAAAAAGATTACCACGCATATTCAGGAAAGGACAGGTCCCAGATGGGACTCTCAATCTTGTTCTCGAAACCAGATAAGACCTGAGGAAATGATGTGAAATTCCACTCTACCCTGAGTGGTGAAGCTGAGAGTGTCAGGAATGAGATGCCCTGTTAGGATGAGCGACTGTCGGTGATTTTCCAACTCAGATTACATGTCTATCAACACTACAACCAAATTAGCTACTGGGACCTTCGTTGCTCAACACAGAGCTGCCTGTGTGACCCAGAAGCAAAATACTTCTGAACAGTTTCCAGACCAGCTGAGTGTAATCTCATCCTTTGCCTCAAACTTCTTTCTTCCTCTAAACTCCTCCCTCCTCCCTCTCTCCTGTTCCTCCTCTCCCTCCCTCCCCTCCCTCCCTTCTTTCCTTCTTTCCTCCCCTCTTACTACTTAAATTTCTGTCTATTGGAATTATTTCAACCCTGCAGGAAACAAAGCTAAGGGAGAGTCCAAGAAGCTTTTAATGTGACCTCATACACTGTCAGTGCAGTGCACAGCAAGAAGGGATGACGGTAAGGCTCTGTGCAAGGAGACTAAGTCATTGCTGCCCCTGCTGAGTCCCTTCTGCACTTCAGCATGACCTGCCTGTCCTTGAGGCTTATGAAAATCTGGGTGGAACTGAGTTCAGACTCATGTTTTGCTTCCATAGATGGGACGCTGTGGATTTCCATTACATGATGTCTCTTAGATCCGCCTTGTAAACCCTGATGAGTATTGCTGCTAAGATTATCACTTCCAGTACATTATGCTGTGTTGAGGTCTGGGGTATGTTAATATTTTAATAATCTTACCTCAGCTACTGTAGGCTTTAAATAGTAGGGAAAGTCTAACAGAAAAACCTAGGTACATGTAGCGGATAAAATGGGATGCGTTCAAATGAGTTCTTCTTTCCATTGTCAGTTACCTTACAGATCCAGAGAGTCAGCAACTCTGGTCTTAGAAATGGTCCATGAAGTGACCTAGTGTGGGTGGAAGCCTCAGAAAAAGGAGAAACCTAACCACACAAAGGGATTTAAGAGCAATCGAACTAACGAGACCCCAGGGCAGAGGAGATTGAGGGAACTATAGAATGATCTGGGCAAAAGCCCATCTCAGCCCTTCCTGCATTGTCTGAACATCCTGTTCAGTCTTCCTCCCTCCCTCCCTCCCTCCCTCCCTCCCTCCCTCCCTCCATCACCTGTCCCTTCTTCCTCCCTCTCTTTTCCATCCCTCTTATCTCCTCCCTTTCTTTTCTCTCTCCTCTCTTTTCCTTCCTCCCTCCTCACTTCTTCCTCCTTCCTTCCTTCCTTCCTTCCTTTCTCCCTCTCTCCTCCCTCATTCCTTCTTCCCCCTCCTTCCTTCCCCCTTCTCCTCTTACCCTCCTCCTTCCCTCCTTCCCTCTTCTCCTCCTACTCTCCTCCCTCCCTCCTTCCTTTGCCCTCCTCTTCCTTCCTCCTCCCTTCTCCCTCCTCCCTCCCTCCCTCCCTCCCTGTCCCTCCTTCCCCTCTCCTCCTTTTACCCTTCTCCTACCCTCCTCTCTCCCACCTTCCCCCTTCTCCTCCTACCTTCCTCCCTCTCTCCTCCCTCTTCCCTCCTTCCTTTCTTTACCCTCCTCCTCTCCTTCCTCTTCTTCCTCTCTTTCCCTCTTTCCTCCCTTCTCCCTCCTTCCTTCCTCCTCTTCCCTCCCTACCTCTCTGCCCCCTCCTTCCTTCCCCTCTCCTCCTCCCCTTCTCCCTCACTCCTCCCACCTCCCTTCCCCTCTCCTCCTCCCCTTCTCCCTCACTCTTCCCTCCTTCCTTCCCCCTCCTCCCCTTTTCCCTCCTTCCTCTCTTCTTCCTCCCCCCCTTCTCCTCCTACCCTTCTCCCTCCTTCCTTCCTCCATTCACCCATTCATTCTCTGATCCATTCAGGCAACTCTCCCTCCTTTTATCCTGTTCAGGAGAGATGTAGTTGACACATTGAAGAACAAAGGCAACAGCATTAATGTCATCATGAACTAGGGAATCATGGAAATTACACAGCTAGCAGACAAACTGGGCAGCTGAATGTCACTTTCTCAGTTCAATAATCTAATCCTAAGTGACCTACCTCACAGCTTTTAGCTCTCCTTAGTGAACGAGTTTTTAGTGTATATATTTATTGAGCATAAGATGTTTTGAAGCATGCACTAAGGGTGGAATGGGACTTTGCCCAGATCATTTTGTAGTTTGAAATGTTTTCTTTAAAATGGGATGGATTGAAGCACCTTGGTTTTGTTTTGTGTTGTTCTTGTTTTTAAATATCCCACTGGGGATGGCGTAACGGTGGGATTAGGAAAAGAGGAGAGAAGTTGCTCAGTGTGAAAAGATAACATGATGGTAATGGAAATGCATGGAGAATGGTTCTGTAAATGGGGAGGATGGGAGTGGAAGTCATGGGATACAGGGAGGAAGGGTGCCTCAGCTGGGTCCCCAGAGCAGCCCAGGCCACTGGCAGCAGCTGGTCCAATCCTTTACCAAAATATTCTGTGTGGCCTCCACTTCCTCATTTGTGACTTTCTGCATTAACTACCATCTAACACACACACACACACACACACACACACACACACACACACACACACACACATTCTCTGATCAGATCCTCACTTAGCAAAATAATAGTAGTAGTTGTTTCATTCCTGGGGCCTATGAACTCTCCTAACCATGGGTTCCTTGACCAGGTTTATAGTAACAGGTTTATAGTACCAGGTATATGTTTATTCCTGTATAGCAAGCCTTAAATCCAAATAGAAGGCAGTTAATCACCTCTATAACCTTCAGGGCAGTGATGCACTCAGGGCCATTATGGTAGTTCCCAGGGATCGCATCACAGATGGATAAATCACTAGGTGATTGCCCCTGCTTCACTCCCAGCAGCCCACATAGTACTTCCCATACTATGAAAACTACCAGAGTGGAGGATGCTTTTTGGTCAGTACCAGTTTGGTCTCTCCATGTCCTGTGATCAATGTTTGTGGTGTCTTCAGCAATAGGTTCTCACCATCAAGTTCTGGTGGGTAAGCAAAAGCAGTAGTAATGGTCCCCAGGGCATCCTGACCAACAACCCAATGGGTAGGTGTCGCACACCTACCATTGAGATTTGTATTTGGCAACCTATGGCTTCTTGAAGGAGCATTATCCCCTGTGTAGGATAACTCCCCTTAAACTCACATATGTATGAAGTTTATAAAATAGTAGGCTTACACATGGCTTTTCAAACATCCTTAATGTTAGCTGTCATCGGCCTTATTCATGGAGGCAAGCTCTCTCAGCAAATCTAGACTCACTAGCCAGCTCAGGGCTGCACACTCACTTATCATCTACATGGGTTCTAACATCCAAACTCTGGTTCTCATGCTTGTACAGTAAGTACTTTAATAACCACTGAGCCCAGTCCCCAACCCCCAACCTTCTACGTACTTCATGAAGAACTAGGAGAGAGGAGCTGAAAATATCCAAACATGAAGAAGTAATAAGAGATGAGAGAGCTGGCTATCTGACGGGATGAAATACGCTTTATATCCACATACTGAAACACTGTGCTGTACCCCATAAATACGCATGGTCATTATACTGGGTTACAATAAGCATGCCATCAGAAAAGAAAATCTGTCACCTAAGCTACTTCCCAGTGCTTGTTGGAGCCTGTGATATAGAGATCTGTGTATTTGTCAAACCCCTGAAGAAACGGAAATTTTGGCCTCAGAAGGTTCCAAGGCAGTGACCTTGTTATTGTTCCTAGGGTAAGCTATTTTAATATTTCTCAGTATGTCAGCACCGAGTGCTTCTTCCTAATCCCACGTGTAAAATCTATCTGAAAAGGCCTCATAGAAACCCAAAGAATGCAGCAACAAAAGAACCCAGCGACAAGGAGACGTTTACATAGTCCCTTGAATAGCTGAGTTCCAGGGGGCCACAGCAGCAAATGCAACAATTCATGTGCAACCAATCCTGAAATGTTCCTTGCAGGAGGTGAGTTTTGAGTCACATTTTAAAGGCAGTAAGAGCCATTCACTGAAGCCAGGAAACTGGGGGTGGGGTGTGGGGGGGTGGTGTTGATCTAGCCATAGCCACGAATCTTAAAGCAAGACAGACCCAACTTTTTCCTTCTGCCATGGGGGAATAAATTATCTCTGAGACAGAAGAGGGGCGGGGAGGAGGGTGTGAAATCAGGTAGGGAGAAGCCTGAAGCAGTATTGATGGGAGAGGTTAGTCCCTGAGCAGCTATGAGGAACCGGGGTCATAGTTATGGAAGACTGACAGGCTGATGAAAGTTGAAGTCTCTTAGATGAGCAAAGACAGCAGCTGAGATGGTTGAGGGAGAGAGCAGGGCAACTGGGGAAGACAATAAGCCATGTGGGATGCACATGGGAAGCAGTGCTAAGGGATCCTTCCAGATCTACTAAGGTGCAGTACTGTGATGTCAGCAAGATAGCTCAGGGAGCAAAGGAAATGCCTGCTGCCAAGCCTGATGATCTGAGTTCTATTCCCCAGACCCATGTGGTAGAAGGAGAGAATTGATCTCCACATATGTGCCTTGGTGCATCTCACACACACACACACACACACACACACACACACACACACACACACACGCGCGCGCGCGCACACCACACATGTATGGATGCACTCCACATGCAAGTCAAGAATTGGCTTGTAGTATTCAGTTAAAATACGTGCAAAAAAATTTAAACTATTCTCAATCCCATTTCATTGGCCAGAAAAAAAATCAAATAGCTGTGCCCATCTTGAGATGTGCCAAGGGAGAGGGGACCAGAGACTTAGTAAACATATCAAAGCATGTTATACCCAGGAGTGCTGCATACATAGCTGCTTGGGGTCTTCTGTGGGGCCCTGGTATTTGCAGGCTGTAGATCCTACAGGATGCTTGTGTGTATTCACAGACTTCATAATTCTGAGACACTTTCTGACCATCTCTTTTTACTTCAATTGCTTAAGACACACTTCAAAATCTAGAGTTTAACACTTGTGATGATCAGTTTAATGGTCAACTTTGCATAGCATAGAACTGTCTGGAAAGAGAGTCTCTGTGAGGAATTGTTTACATTGGCCTGTAGATATATCTGTGGAAGATAGATCCATATGTCTCAATAAGGTTAATTGAAGTGGGAAGACTCAGGTCACTGTGAATGGCACCATACCCTTGGCAAGGGGCACTGAACTGTACAAGAGTAAAGAAACAGAACTTAGTGCAAGCGAGTGAGTAAGCGTGAACACACTCATTTTTCCCTGGTCTTCACTGTGAATGTGATGTGACTAGCTGTTTGAGGTTTCTGTCTTGACTTATCCACACCAATGGAATTGTAAAATGAAACAAACCCCTTTCTTCTCTCAAGTTGCTTTTTTTGTCAGTGTGTTTTATCATGCAACAGAAATGAAACTAGAACAACACTGTAGATTTTGCTCTGCTTAAAGGGAATGGTCATCTGTGTAAAGAAACACAAATAACTGAAGAGGACTTGGTTTAGGGTCTGAGAAGTCACCTGTGTGGAATGAAGAGCCTAGATCATTTGTTGGAAGACAGAGATGCCAAATTGAGAGGCTGGCATGACTAAGTGAAGAAGATCTGCCAAAAGCATACCCTGAATAGAAGCATGTTTGCCCTGCATTCTGCATGGGCAGGCCCATAGCCAAGGGCATAGTAGATACCAGGGAGAGGATGACTCCATGTACAGAAGGATCCCTTTGTTGGCAAATAGCACCCTTGGGTAAATGAACTGTGCAGAGGTCTTTTGGCCTCTGTATTTAGTGTTAGGTCATTTGGAGCAGTGAATATCTGTTTTCCTTCTGTTCATGTGCTTCAAGATCATGGAGATAACATGTCCTTTGTAGGTTAAAATATAAGATTGCAACTGTGGTATGCAATGTAAGAGGTTGTTCATCTCCCTGTCAAAAACATTAACCAGGGGCTGGGGAGATGACTCAATCAGTAACGTGCTTGCTGTACAAGCATGGAACCTAAGTTCAAATCACTCGAACCCACTGAAAGCCAGATAGCACTAGTGTAGATCTATAATTCCAGGGCTCCTAAGGAGAAGTGGGAGGTAAAGCTAGGGGGTTGCCGGTAGCTCTTGGGTCAATTAGCCTTATGAATATGATGGCGAACAGATAAAGACCATGCCTCAAAACAAAGTGGAAGGCCATGATAGACACTCAAGTTGTCCCTCTGACCATGGCATGCATATTGTGGCATGTATGTGCCTTCATTTACACACAGAAATACCCACGCACATACAGAGATTTAAAAAAACAAAAAGAAGGTGAATGACTTCTAAAGACAGTAGGCAAGGCTGACCTCTGGCCTTCATGCACAGTCCAACTCCCATATGGATACATCCTATATGAATTTATTCAGACTAAAATAAAAATGGTCCTATAGGCCATATTTGAATGCCTGATCCCTAGTTAATGGGACTGTTTGGGAAGGAATAAGAGATATGGACTTGTTGGAGGAGGTGTGTTGCTGGGAGGTAGGCTTTGAGATTTCATAAGCCCACCCCAGGCCCAGTGTCTGTCTTTCTCTTGGCCTACAACTCGTGGATATGATGTGAATTCTCAGCTACTTCTCCAGCATCATGCCTGCCTGTGTTCTGCCACACTTCCTGGTACGATGATCATGGACTAACCTTCTGAAACAAAGTTAGTCTCCAATCAAACGCTTTCTTCTATAAGTTGTCTTGGTTGTGGTGTTTCATCACAGTAATAGAACAGTATCCAAGGCATGCACATGCACACATTCACCAAATACCTCTGACTAGCCATTGTTGAAGGCACTTGAGATAGTGCGTTGGACAAGGCAGATGCTAAGATATGCTATTGAGGCTCCATGATGAAAGCTGCCAGGGATGCTACTGGCAGATGTCTTTCTCTCTCTTCCCTTTGGAGACATCTGAGATGCAGAGAGCTACATCCCTCAAGATTATGTCCCCTCTAGACAGCATCCTACCTCCAGTGCCATTTCAATGAGGGATACAAAGACACCTGTATTCATGGGTGTGGGACAATTACAGAGAGGTCCCATTTTAGATGTCCCTCCAGGACACTAATGCTTCTGATTGATTGATTGATTGATTGATTGGTACTAGCGATCAAACTCAGGGCCTTGCACTTGTCAGGTACCTTTGCAAAGATACTAAAGAGGGCTTTCTGAGGTTCAGAGAAAGGTAGCCTAATCAGGATTTTACAAAACACCAGTGCACAACTTGAACAATCAAAATCCATATGCAACTTCTCTGCTGGTGTTATGGACTAAGGAGGCTGACTGCTCAGAAAGAGGGAGTGAGCAGAGTAAGAGGAGAGACCGGCAGCAAGCAGTCTCTGCTCCCAAGAGTGACTCTGTAATTCAAACTGCTGTTAAAATCAGTGACCAGTCACATGACTCCTATGGGGGATCAGGCAATACCACTCATGTAAAAATCACCCCTTGAACTCTCCTGGTCACCCCCATATGTTCTCTCATCATCCCTCCACATGAGTGCTCATACAGGCAGCAGAGTGTGCCACATTTCACCCTATGCCACACATGCACATACATGTACATGCATATACATACATACGTACATGCATACATACATACACACATACATACTCCCTTGCCCCCCATGTACATGCATACACACACACATACATACTCCCTTGCCCCCATGTACATGCATACACACACACACACACATGCACATGTATGTACACACAACAAGTGCAACTCATCATGAGTTATCTAACACAGCTGGAGAAGCCTGGGCTTTCATAATCAGCTCTTTGCCTCCAAACAATTTGCTATATGTCTTGTATCAGAGAGAAACTATATTCAGCTGCCAGTACAGAGACCCAGTAAAAATTACTTAAACAAGATAAAGATTTGTTTATCTCCTGAATAAGGGAAACCAGATGTAAGAACAGAAAGATAGAAGGAGCTTGGATCCAAACAATTACAAATTCACCATAAAAATCCTGGAGTCTTCACATCTGGCGAGGAGGAGGCACAAGAAAGGAAAGGGGGAATGCCCAGAGTGTTTTTAACCTTTTAAGGATCTTTCCTATAAACCTTAGCAACAACTTAGGCTCAGATTTCACTGGCCCTAACTTGGTTAAGTGTCTCATCTCCACTCTGGTCCTCTAGGCACATCATAATTTGTATTTAAAGTAATGATCAATTTTTGTATTTTTTACGACTGAATTATTTTATGCTCTAGATAGAAAATGTCCCCCAAAGCTTATGTGTTAAAGGCTGGTCTCCAGTTGGTGGCTCTGTCAAGAGATGATTCAATTATGAGGACATTCCTGGATTAAGGCATTGATGAACCTGTGACTGACACTGGGCTATCAGGAACTGGAGTGTGTTGGGAGGAGATGGGTCACTGAGGTAATGCCTTTGAAGGGTATATATTGTCCACTGCCTTTTAAAAATATTTATTTGAGTTATTTGTAATTATGTGTGTATGTGAGTGTGTGTATGGGCGCATGATTGCTGATACCTTTGGAGGTCAGAGGCTTGAGATCTCCTGTAGTTGGAGATGCAAGATTATGAGATCTTTATGTGGGTACCGCTAACTTGGTCATCAGCAAGAATGATACACGTTCTCAACTGTTGAGGCATTTCTCTAACTCCTACTCTGAGTTTTTCTTTCTATCACCCTGCTTCCTGGCCACCATGAGATGGACAGCTTTCTCCTGCCACAATCATCTTGCTCTTATGTTTCTGCCTTGCCTCAGACCTCAAAGCAATAGAACAAGCCAGACATGTCTGCCCTCAAATCTCTGAAACTGCAAGCCAAAATAAACGCTTTGTCCTTAGGTGGTTCTTTCCAGATAAGTTTTTCTCTTCTTAGAAGGTTGTTGGGTTTTCTTAGAGTTCTGATCAGCCTTTGTTTTTGTATTGTCTATAGTTATTATAGACAGCCTCTGTATCTTCTTACCCCCATCCTCTGTGTAGCAGACACTCTTTTTTCTCCACTGAGACCTTTCTTGTAGGAACTTCTGTCTGGGCTAGGTACACAGCTATGAGCCTTGGCCTTGTGAGTTGGAGGTGTTGTTTCCTGGGGTCAGAGTATTCTGCCTCTCTTCATTGGAATTTCACTTTACTGAAAATTTCCTACTTGATAGTTTCTGGACCAGCCAACAAAGAGAAGCTGCTCTAGGCACTAGCGATGTCGGACTAATGAAATATAGGCCCTTCCTGAGGTATTCCACAGAATAATGGGACAGACATGGAGAAAGATTTGTATAATCCGCAGTGAGCTTCCATTATGCACAACACTTACCAAGCCCTTGAAATGTGGAGCATTTCATAGCAGCAGTGAAATTTATAGGGGAAGAAGAAGAAGAAGAAGAAGAAGAAGAAGAAGAAGAAGAAGAAGAAGAAGAAGAAGAAGAAGAAGAAAGACTTCTTAAAACGGTAACACCAACCTGATAAAAAGCCTGCTTGGTGAAGGAGTGTTGGCAGACTGTTCCAGGCAGAGGTAAGGGTATAAGCAAACTTACCAGGCTGGAGAAGACAAACTCATATAGAGGAATCAAGCAACCCTGAACTACAGATTACTGTAACTAGAGTTAGCTCCAATTAGGCAGTGAGGTAGGACCCACGGCGACCACTCTTTTGATTGGATCACTTCTCTGTGGGCAGAGAGAACACATGTAGAACCAGCATGAGGGCTCCTTACTGGCTCAGGGCAGCATGAGCTCAAAAGTAACCAGTCTTAATAAAGATGCCTCAACCACCAACCAGTTCCCACCATAAGACCTGTAAAAGATCACTAGGCAGAGGAACATGGCCCTTAAACTCCCTTCTACACCTCCCTTAAACTTCCTTCTACTCCTTGACTTCCTCTCTTTATTCTTGGTGGGTATGAGGCAAGAAACTCCAAAACTATGGCCTGCAGGTGACCCCTGATCATCCGCACCTAGTTTTCCAAGGTAAGCTCCTGAGGGATGGGAGACTCTCAACGCTATCATAAAACCTCATCCCGGTCTAAGGATAGAAGATACAGAATGCTTTCTAAGTTCCAGAAAACCTATTATGAACTGAGAAGCATGTCACATTGGTGAGTCCGTGGCCTGAGGTGGTCTATTTATGTGGATCCCATGCTTGAAAAACTCCCAAAGTTTTGTGCAGGAAATAGGGTCTCTTCCAATCTGGTTGTGGGGTTTCAGTCACTACTCAGAGAGGGAGACTGGAAGGCCCACCCCGTCAGGAGCACAGGGCTTGAGTTTTCTCAAGAAGGAAAGAACTTCATGAGAATGTGAAAAGGAACCATTGGGTTAGGTGGTGTAGATTGCAAAATCCTTGATATGCCTATCAGCTATGAAATATTAGGATTTAAACCAATTGAAGCCAGACATTGTGACAAGCCTATGATGCCAGCACTTGAGAGATTGAGGCGGAAGTTCCAGGTCATCCTTGGCTACAGAGAAAGTCTGAGACCAGCTTGGGCTGTTTGAGACCCTGTCCTAAGAAAGAAAAAAGCCAAAACAACAAGACAATTCCTACAGCACTTCAAATCTCCCTTTCCTTAAAATGCTAAAGTTTTTTCTCACTTAAATACAGCTTGTGTTGCTTTAAAGTAGCTAAGGGCAAAGACCCTCCTTCCTTCCAGCTTCTCAGTTATTAGTTTATTTTATTTTTGAAACATTTCTGCATGTGGCACAGGGGACCTGGGCAGACATCACCTCACCTCACAGACTTTTTCTGGCTCCACATCACAGGGCTCCTGGGTATTTTTACATTATTATTGGTTGAAACATATTTAAAATATCTTTCCTCCATAAATACATGTGTGAATAGCTTCCTCGGTTCCCTACAATACCCACTTTATAGGTAGGAAGTAGTCATTGGGCAAATATTTTATGGAGAGGCTCATTACCTCAAAAAGAAAACTGTTTCACCCTTAATACCAGGACCCAGATGAAACACTCCACGCTGCTTCTCTTCTCAGGTTAGTTTTGCCCTTGTCAGTCAAGGTACATAGCTGATTTAATTACAACAGCTGATTATGAAGAAAGAACCAGAGGGGAAAATAACCAACTAAACTGGTTAGACAAACTGTGGTAAGCAATGTTGCGGATCACGGATGAAGTCACTTAGGATAGCAACCGTTCTGTTTGGAAGTAACTATCTACATCTAAAACCCAATTCATTCAGAACTTTTGTTAGGAAAAGTTGAAAGTCTTGGGCTTGTTCACTGTTTTTCCAATCAACAGGTGTCTGGTTTAACGCTGGACCCACGGGGACAAGAGAACAGGCAGAGGAAGATAATAGTCCTTTCTGTGTGAACTCTCATGGCCACACATGGAGATCCGCACCCAGGAGCCAGCATTCCGACTATCACCTCACACTTCCAATGGAATTCCACTTCCACAACTATACCATCTTCATGTGGGGAAGCTCAACCTTCCTAAACCATTAAGGTGTAGAAAGGGGAAGGAAAACGGAAATCCCCCTCCCACCTTGGGCTAAAAGCGAAGCCAGTGAGTGGAGACTGAGATGAGTTGATCACGTGGCCCCACAGCACTGCAAGCTGATAGGGCAGGGAGCGTGAGAATCTAGAAAAAAAAGTTACATCTGTTTGGGAGCTGGAGCTGTATAAAAGCTCCAACCTTGCTACCAGATTCAATCTACCTTCCTACAGTTTCTCTTCACCGGAAAGCCCTAGCATAGTCCCTCTAAAGACTTGCTGCTTCCCATGGGACTGGGCGATAGCTCGGTCATTAGGATCAGTTACTGTTCTTGCAGAGGATCTAGGTTTGGTGACCAGCCTTGGTATAGTGGTTAGTAACCATCCATAACTCTGGTTTCAGGTGATCTGACACCCTCTTCTAGTCTCTGTGAGCTCTAGCAGTGCACATACACACCTGTAAACACTTCACACACATAAAAACAAATATGCCTCTAAAGGGAGAGGACTGGGCATAGTGGCACATGCCTTTAATCCCAATACTAGGAGGCAGAGGCAGAGATAGGTCAGTCTCTGTGAGTTTGAAGTAAGCCTCATCTACATAAACAAAGAACAAACAAAAGAGAAAACGATACGCTGCTTCTGGATAGTAGTGACAATTTGCCCAGCCCCTCTTTGCTAGTTTCTGTTCAATTTAGTTATTCTGGAATCATTTATAGATGTGTGTGTATGAGTGTGTGTGTGTGTGTGTGTTTGCATGCACACGCACACATGCACACATTCATAATTCGTATGCATGAATGTAACTATACAGAGTTTGGTTTTACATATACATGTATGTCCAATATATGAGTTATGTACATACTTGTATATGTTCACATTTCTGTTTATGCTTTTTTTATAACAGAAAAGTGCAATATTGAGTAAGAAGTTAAAACAAAGTACTGAAGGCTCTAAACGAATGATACAAAGTGTTTTGTGATGTCTATGGTCAGGGTGTGGGGGAGTGGAGCCTCACCACAACATTCACATCTCCAAGGCAAGGAAGGTGTTTTGTAATGACTGTGTATGTGTGTGTGTGTGTGTGGGGAGCCTCACCACAGCAGTCATGTCTCCAAGGAAGGACCAGGGCCATTCTTTGGAAATAAATGAAGTTATATACCTCTAGCCCCAGGGCCACTGGACCTGATCCAAGCAAGTCTCCATATGGCAGAAAGGATAACCTTTGGGAGGAGAAACCTACCCCAAAACAGATGGCTACCTATGTGCCTTAACATGACAGTTGTGTCCTTGGATGATGGGATGCTACTGGGGTGTCCTGAAAGTGGGTCTCAAACATTATAATCTCCTGAGGAGCTGCTAAACCACTCCCATGGAGTTCTACCTGAGAGATTCTCATCTGATGGCCTGAGTGGGCCCCACCATGGGACTGTGTTCATCCCACGTACAGTAAAGGTGTTGCTCTAGCTCTTGGTATCTGGGAATGAAAATTATGAAGAAAACCTGTCTTCTTGTCTCCCCTTTCCAAAGGTGGAGATCTGTGGAGAGAAGCAGGACAGGAATGCACACTGTACTTAGACACCCTGCCTGGTTCTGTGTCTGTGTGGACCATGTCTTTGAGCATCTGGTCTGGAGGCCTGCCCAGACTGTAATAATCCCATATGATAAAGTTCTAAGGAATGAGATAGAGAGCAGCCTAAATGTTCTGGGGTCCCTGGTTACAGGGTAGGGAGTAGGATCATTTGTGGACACACAAAATCCCAGGGACAAGAGGACTCTGTTTCAGCAAATTGATTTATAAGAAAAATATCAGAAGCAAAAGGCACACATGGGAATATTGTTATTGGAAAGAGCATTTGGGGAAAGAATTTTTATAAATGGAAAGAGCTTTGAGTTCAAGCCATATTTAAAAACATAGCCTCATGGGTGGCAGGAAGGAGGGTAACAGCTGTGTTCAGATATTTCCCTGAAGTGATGAATACTGTGTCCCATTTAGCTGTATTTCAGGGGGCCAAAGGAGTTCTGTGTGACTCCTGTTTTCCTTTGGAAGTGCTGGGATAGCCCCCATTGAGGTCTTAGTGATCCAGCAAGCATGATCAAATATGGTAGCTATGGTCTATCTTCAGAGACACTGTTGCCTGGGGTGATTCAAGGTCTAGCCCTCTTGGAAATGGAGACAAACTATGAATGAACTAGTAAGTTTGCTGGGACACTAGTACTTGAATGCAGATCTAAGTCTGTGGGATTAGGCTGTGTCTTAATTGGGGTTTTATTGCTGTGAACAGACACCATGACCAAGGCAACTCTTATAAGGACAACATTTAACTGGGGCTGGCTTAGAGGTTCAGAGGTTTCAGTCCATTATCATCAAGGCAGGAGCATGGCAGCTTCCAGACAGGCACGGTGCAGGCAGAGCTGAGAGTTCTATAACTTCATCTGAAGGCTGCTAGTAGAATACTGGCTTCCAGGCAGGTAGGATGAGGGTCTTAAAGCCCATGCCCACAGTGACACACCTACTTCAACAAGGTCACACCTACTCCAACAGGGCAATGCCTTCTAATAGTGCCACTCCCTGGGCCAAGGAGTACAAACCATCACAGGTCGAGGGCATAGCTTAGGAGTAGAGCATCTGTTTAGCAAGCTCAAGGCCTTGCTTGGGCTTGAGCCCTAGTACTGTGCCCATGCGCACCCACACATATCCACAAATCAGAGGTCTCTTAGGAGACATTTTTCTCCCCTTCTTTGACCCACAATATAATAAAATGGATGAGTCCGGGGTGTTTGCGGGGGATGTTTATTGAGGAAGTGGAAAGATATAGAAGTTGAAGGATGGGTGGAAGTGATGTGAATACATTGTATTCATGAGTAAAATGACCAAAGAATAGATAAGAAGTCAGATAGAAATTTATTTTCTACAGTTCTAAACACTGAAGGAGCCAGGGAGATGGTTCAGAAGACAAAAGCACTTTCCTCTCAAGTCTGTTGGACAAGAGTTCAATCTTCAGGACCCACTGAATCTGTAATCCCAGCACTCCTGTAGAGGTGGAGGTAAGAGAATCAGTTGGAAGCTCAATCATGCAGCAGTAGAAACAAGCGACAGCCTGCTTTAAAACAAGGAAGGACCAGGGAATAAACTGCAAAGTTACCCTCTGGCCTCCATACATACAAGGTGCATGTGTACCCCGCCCCCACAGTAAGGCCAAGATCAAGGCAGAAGAGGGGTTGTAGCTCCCCCCTCCCAGAAGATGAACATCATGACATCCAATGGCGGAGGAAGAAACGTCCCCTAAAGCAGTTTTGTAACAGCATTAATCTGTACATCCCAAGAAGGGGTTTTCATTTGTATTTTCAGTCTTTTGTCTTCACAGTAAGTACATGTAGGTTTTAAAGTGATAATCACACAAGGGCTCCATGTAGTATATAAGATGACCAGGTTAACTGAGTCCTACATTAATTTCATTTAATTAATTAACTTAGTATCTGTTTAGCAGGGTAGCCCAGGACACTTGTATTAACTACTTCTCTCTTATCTGTGGCGGCTTACAGTTAACATGCAGGGAAGGCGTGCCTGTAGGAGCATGAGGCAGCTGGTTGCAGTGTGCCAGCAGTCAGGAAAGCAGAGAGAAGACAGACAGAAGGACCCAGTTATTAAACCATACCACTCGAGCCCCAGTGACCCACTGCCTCAGTGAGACTCCACCTCCTGAAGGTTCTACAGCTTTCCAGAACAATGCCATGAGCTGGCGGGCACTCCATATTTAAACTATGCAACATCCCTAACTTCCTAATGCCATGTTACATTATGCTAACCAGCATAAGCTGTATAGTATGTTTCTGCCTCTCCCTAAGCACAGGATGTGGAGTCTAGTGGAAGAGAGGTCACTGGAGGTCCTTTGAAGGGGGTGTCGGGGCCCTTTTGTTTCCTGGACACTGCGATATAACCAGTTTTTTCCATCCCATGCTCCCCTCAAAATGAACTCCCTCTTCACAGGTGCAAAGCAATGACAGTCAAGTTGCCATGGACTGAAACCTCTGAAACTGAGACAAACCCTTCCCTCCATGAATCCTTTGCCTTAGGTATTTTCTCATAGCAATGGAAAACTAAAGCTAACAGGGGCACAATGGTTAGTTACAGAGACTGTGCTGGTTTATATTGATTGCCAGTTTGACAGGCTCTAGAATCACCGTGGAAACAAATGAATGATCTGCTTGTGAGGTAGATTGTAAGCTGGAATAATTGAGGCAGGAAACCCACTCTAAGGTAGGCAGTATCGTCCCACAAACTTGGGTTTTGGACTACCCAAGGAGAAGGTAGTCTGGCCCCTGTATTCATCTCTCTCTTTTCCAGTCTGGGGCAAAATGTAAGCTGCTTTGTCAAGCTTCTGTCACCACGCCTACTGCACTACGATGGACTGTAGGCGCAAGCTGCTCGCCAGAACTGACCAGAACAAACCTGTCCTCACATAAGGCACCATTATTGGGTGTTTGTCACGGCTTAAGAAAACTTAGGGATGCAGGGCTTTGAAGCCAAGCTGTCTGGGTTCGGACTCTGGCAGATTCAGAGAAGCACTGCAGAGACCCTGGTCCCCCAGGGCTGCCTGTTCCTCATCCCGAGCATGCATGGGGCCTTGTTGCTTCTTATAAATCAACACAGCAACTATGATGAGCTGCCATGTGCACAGGGGTGGCATCCAGACCGGCTTTCCTTAGGGCAGATGCCCTCTTTAACTGACTCTGAAGACACAGGTGGTATTTGTGAGTGATCATATAGAGACACACAAGGCAAGTGGCCAAGGTGGCCTCTGGCCAGCAGTCACTGGGTGAGGAGGCTGTCACTACTGCAGAAATAGCCATCTGCCGACAGCCACAGATCCTTTCCTGCTGGTGTCCCAGATGAAACTTCAGCACTGGCTGACCACTGGACTGCAGGTCATGAGAGGTCCTAAACTAGATCCTTTAGATCCTGACCCTCAGACCCTGGGAGATAAGGGTTTAAGGGTTCCTTAAGCTGCTAACTGTGTAGCAATCTCGTAGGCAATAATAGATAACTATGTATCTACTCTCAGTATGACCTTGAGAAAGTCATTAAATCAATGCATGCCCTAGTTTTCTCATCAGAGTGGAAATTAAGGTAACTTTACAAGTCTGGATGAGCATGAAGCAAGTTAACTGGAGTATGCTTAAAGCCATCCAAGCTAGAGGTAACTTGTCACTCATAAATGTCGGCTAATGTTTTTAGAATACTAGCAGATTCTGTGCCTCTTCAGGAACAGCCTTCTCAGAAGAGCAGTTATAATTATTCCTTCTTCCTATCCTCTCTGCTGGCAATTCCTAATCTCTCCCTCTCCCTTCCCCTCTCTCTCTCCCTCTCCCCTTCTTCCCCCCTCCCTCTCCCCCTCCCTCTCCCTCTCCCTTCTCCTCTCTCTCCCTCTCCCCTTTTTCCCCCCTCCCTCTCCCTCTCCCCCTCCCTCTTCCTCTCCCCCTCTCTCTCCCTCTCCCCTTCTTTCCCCCTCCCCCTCCTCCTCTCCCTCCCTCTCCCCCTCCCCCTCTCCTCCTCTCTCCCCCTCCCCCTCCCTCTCCCCCTCTTTCCCTCTCCCTCTCCTTCTCCCCCTCTCCCTTTCCCTTTCCCCCTCTCCCTCTCCCTCTCTCTCTCCCTCTCCCTCTCCTTCTCCCCCTCTCCCTTTCCCTCTCCCCCTCTCCCTCTCCCTCTCTCTCTAACTTGAATGTTTGGTGAGCCTTACTAGCAGTTAGAGATTTTCTCAAGTCACAAAGCACTTTGCCTGGGAGCATGGCCCAGAACCTTCTCTGACAGTTGGCTACCATCTGTCGTACTCTGTGGCTCTTCCACATGGGGATCTTTCAGCACCATAGAAAGGGCAGGTAGCAGTTTAGCTTGGCCAGTATGTGGGAACCCAGAAGCACAGTATGGCTGTGGATATCTGCTACATTCATATTTCTTATAATGCATTCCTGTAGGGGCCAGCAGAGCATCAGAGAACTGTACCATGAAGCAGCTGAGAGAATTCTTTCCAGCTCTGAAGAGAGAGAGGCTTCCTGCCTCTCAAGGGTCCATTCGCTGTTCTGCAACAAGCTCCCAATCTCTCCCCCTCGCATCTGATCAATTTCCATACTTCCTGTCAGTCTCCTTTATGCATCCCTTCTCCTGCATAAGCACCTTGCCTTCAGATCAGTCTTCTGCCAGAGTCCAGCAGGGCACTCTATGCTGGTTCCTTTTTCTTCACAGTCCCTAATGTGTGTGACTCTTTCTCTTTCCCGCCCAACAAGCCCTTTTGGTTTTGTGGCAGGAGAATAAGGCAGGAAGAGGAAGGTATGAAGATTAACATGTGGGAGAAAGCAATGGAAGAGAAAGGACAGCCAACAGCCAACCAAGAACCATGCATAAGGAGAGAGTGGGAGAAAAGCTTGAGACCTGTGACTGAGCAAGAATGACCCATAATGGGTTGAGACTCGAGGGAACCAGAGTTTCTAAACCTCTGGGGTCTGGCCTACATTCTAGAGACTATCTTTCCCTTCCTTAATAAATAAGCTGTCTATTTCTGCCACTATCCGTGCATGCATCCTTCATCTAGTAAGAACCTGAAGTTGCAGCATGTGTCTTCCAGGAGCTGATCCATGCTTCTGACATTTTCATTCACCTCTGTCTCCTCTTCCTACCTTCCCTTGATCTGGTGGATGTTTCCCGTTGTCCCCCAATGTCAGCTCCTTAATGAACATGCATGGCCTCCCTATGCAAAGATACAAAGCAAAAGCTTTGCTGGCTGGCTGATTTACATTCTGCTAGGGATGGGTGACACTACAGCTGAGCAACTAGCTCAGTGAGAGAGTACTTACCTACCAAGTGGGCTGTAGGTTCCACACCCAACACACACACACACACACACACACAAGTATGAAGTGACCCTCATCAATGCTGAGACAAAATCATATATGGTCTAATTGAGCTGGGATCAAGTTCTGATCCCAGGGATATAATCACAGTTTCAGGATTCTAAATAGACACTGCAGACTACAGAACCACCCTGTTGGTGGTGTCCATTCGGCCATGTGAGAGTGTGCTTCTTCTCCAGTGGCTGACAGGACTGACCCCTCTAAGAAGGAGGCAAGCTCTCACTCACTCTCAAGACAGCTTTGGACACAGTAAGAGACTGATTCTAACTTTAGCTTCTTTCAAAGCATGGGGTTGAGGATGGAAGAGTTTGGGAAGTAGAACTCCACACTTCTGCTGTAGTTGTGCAGCCTTTGTGGGCGGTGCTTCTGCCAGGGTGTCCTGCCTGCTTATTGCTGCCACCCTGGAGAAGGATTCACGGTGTGCAAGTTCTGTTTCAGCACAGGAAAGACAATTATTTTCACTGCTGACTTTGTAACTGGCTGTGTAACATGGCTTTGTGACTGTGTCAAAAGTCTTCATGGATATAAATCACCCTCCAGAGAATGAGACCTACCATGGAAGGAAGAAGAGAGGAAGGAAGGAAGGAAGAGGTTTGCTTACAGACCCAAAATTGTTAACACCAGGAGCACTCCAGCGTGCTCTTGCTCATCCCCCCCTCCCCCCTTTACCACTCCTCTCCCCTTCTGCCCTTGAGAGACACTGTAGTTGTGTGGGTGGGTGGTCGGACAAGTGGGTGGATAGACAGAAGGAAGAGGGAGTTTCCTTCTTGGGATTCTTGTAATTGGTATGTGGTTTACATTCCATTCATCTGGAGGACTGTGATATTAATCGGAAACAGCTTGAGCTCAACTTGCCTGTAGTGTCATAAGGATGCTGAACTCAGGCAGAGGTCTCTGTTTCCCTTCCTACAGGTCAACCCCCTCTTCAAATATCTGTTAGCTTCAGTAACTAGCATATGTGACTCTCATCTGGACAAAAGAAAGACACCATCACACAGTTCAAAGCAAAAACAAAAGCAAACCCAAGCAGTGCAAAGAAGTGTGTAGTGGGGCTGGAAAGATGTCTCAGAAGTCTGCTGGCTGCTCTTCCAGAGGACCTGGGTTTGATTCACAGCACTTGGGTAGTGGTTCACAGCTGTTTAACTCCAGTTCTGAGAGATCCAATGCCCTTTTCTGGCTTCCACTGGCATCAGGCATGTGTGTGGTACACAGACATACATGCAGACAAAACACCCATACACATACAAATAAATTAAGTTTAAAAATAAATGTACTATGAAGTTACTGCTGGTCCTCCCTCAAAGAAATATTAATAGTTGTATACTTGCAAAAAAATGTCCACTTTCCAACCAGTAAAGGTCATGTACATTTTATTTACATAAAAATAATTTTTCAATACCCATAGCTTGAGCCCTTCATGATTTTACTTACTACATATTAAAAGATCTAGTTTGTTCAACTGTACTGCATTGTATGCTGAATTTGCATATACTGATAGCTGTAGTTCAAGCTCTGTAACAAATACGACAGACTGGGTAGCTTTAAAAACAGCAATTCAGTTCTGTAGGCTGGGGTGTGTAAGAACAGGCTCCTGTCAGACTGAGGGTCTAGCAAGAACCCACTTCTTGGTTCCTCTATCTTGCTAATCCCTCATCTGTCTCATCCTACATGGCTCTGATCCCTTTATGGCGTAATCACCTTCCCCAAATCTGTTCTCCTAAAACCATCACAATGAAGAATAGGGATTGAACATGGATTAAGAACCATTCAGTCAATGATGTAGTATTTGGGAAAATTGTTGTCTTAACATGGTGTAGCTACTGCTATCTTGAAATCAGAGCGACTGCCCTCATGAGACCCTCACAAGGTTCCCTCCTGGAATGTATGGCTGACCCATAGGCTGCTGATGTCCTTCACTTTCTAGGATATTTAAGTAGCTAACAACTGCTGAGGAGGAAGGGACTCTTCTTTGGTGGTATAGCTGCCTTAGCTGCCCATAAGTTATTCCATGGTCCTGTAGGAAACCCCTCACGCATACTCTTGTATGTTATCTCAATTAAACTCATTGGTTCACCGAGCTGAACTTGGGTGGAATTACTTGTTTGATATATGTTTGCCCTCTCTGTCTGGAGTAAACAGACAGAGACTCCCCAGAAGTCGTGCAACACTTGGTACCTGGACATGAACATGACAGAATCAAAGATGACTGGGAAGAACAAATGCGTGGCCCTTGCTATGTGTGGTAAGACACACAGCTGAGGCTAAGCATCTGAGGGTGGTTTATCTGTGGACTGATCCCACTATGGGCCCCCTGCGGTGTGACTTCTTACTGTGGCCACAGTTGTGAGGTCCCTACTACTATCAGATAGTAAGGCTGAACTGTCTGAATGTGGAATACCCTAGATTGGAATCCCAGATGGTTGCCTTCTTCTATAAGGTATGAAGTGAGACTCCTCCTTGATGCATGGAGTCCTCTGTGTGAAGATGGTGAATGGACATTCTCTGCATTAGCCTCTGGTTTGGAATGAGAGAGGTAAAGGACATTGGATAGCAAGGAGAGAGATAATGATGGGCATATAAAGGAGAAAACTACTAAAGTCACATCCTCAACATAGAGAAGAGGAGAATTCATGATTCAGCATGCAGACAGGACTTCAGTCATAGTCCAGGAAACTGATAATTAGGGAGCACTTTACCACTGAACTGCTTGAATTGGAAGCAGCCTTTAAACAAGAATTGCAAGAGGCTCTTGGAACCTGGTTGGAGAGGTGCAGATGGAATCAGCCAAGTGTCGCAAAAGCAGAGAAACGCAGTAACCTAATTCCTCATCTTTGCTTGAGACAAGGGTGTGAGGACATGAAGCACTGTGGGAAATCAGCCCCCAGTGGGCTGGCCCAGACAGGCCATTTGGGATACTTGGTTATTTCCAGCTAAGGTCCCCCAAAATATCACAGACTAGAAGACATGATTAAGGGAGCTGGGCCTAAAAGAGATAGCGTTTGATTCCCAGTTCATGGGACCAGATAGCACCATGATCACAAGACAGTTAAAAAAAAAAAGAAGAAGAAGAAGAAGTTAGTTTAACAGAGACCTCATGACAGCAAAGCCATATAGAGTGGTATGGGAATTTAGTGGCCTTGCTGATCCTCATGGCAGGCCATGATCTTTTTGAGGTAGAAAAGGGTATGGAAGGTCTGAGGAACAGACCAGCAGGTTGGACAAGGTGTAGTGGTACACACCTTTAATCAGTACTCAAGAAGTAGAAGCAGGTAGACCTCTGTGAATGGTGCCACCAGGCAGGAGAACTGGTGAGGCTGAGCAGGTTGATTCCAGGCAATCTCAAATTGAGTGGAGCCATTTCCTACCCGTCTCTATTTCCTCTGGAACATGTAACCACAACGCCTCACTGAAGACCATGGGCACTGGGTCATATAGCATAAAAATCTGGAGTTCTCTATGCTAATGATGTATCTAGATAGGCCAATGAGTTTATCTTCCTGGATATTCCTTCCCCAAAAGGTATTTAATCCCTGGTTCACCCTGACTAAGGTGTATGCATTCACATCCGCTATCATATAAAACAGTTTGGATAAGCAAGGACGGTCTCTTCATCAAGGATCCTCATGGGGGAGGTGTCACTCTGAACCAAACCGTTCTGCCCCCATCCCAGGCTCAGTCTTCCCCTTCGCCGCCTGATGACACCCTGAGGGGAACCGCTGACCAAGGACCCTGTTCCCAACTCCCAGCGGTACCCCAGCGGCGCCTGGGTACACAGGAGACCACAGCAACAGTCCCAGCCCCCGCTGTTTCCCACTGGAGAAAACACAGACTAAGGATCCCCCTTGCGAAGGGCTGTGTTCGGCCATCGCCCCACCACCCCTCAGCAGCTTTTCAGTGGCTCTCCGGTGGTGCTCCAAGCAACACCAGTAGCGAGGCTGACGCACAGCCGGGCACCAGGACGTCAGGGATCATTAGAGAACCATAAAAGCAATAAAAAAATGAGTCAAATCAATGGGTAAATTGAGTTTGTAAAGTTCTAAAGCAGTTAAGGGAGAAAAGGAAAAAGCTAAACACAGAATCCCGAAGATGTAGCTCATATGGTACAGTTCTTTCTAGCATGAGGCCCTGAGTTCAATAACACACCTGTGGGTAGAGGCAGGAAGATAGAATTTCAAGGTCATCCTTGACTACACAGAAAACTCCAGGCCAGGGTGGCCTGCATGAGACAGTCTCAAAAAGAAAAAAGAAAAAGAAAAAGAAAAAGAAAAAGAAAAAGGAAAGAAGGAAGGAAGGGAGGAAGGGAGGGAGGGAAGGAGGGAGGTGAGCAGACAAGAGGGTGTGCCCAGGTCACTGGAAAGAAAATGAACAAGCCAGAGTTCCTAGGGGGGAAAATGACAAGAAGCCAAATTGTCTTGTGAGTTGTCAGTGCTTGTGAGCCCCAAGGAGGCTGTAAAACCCAAGCAATAATTCCACAAAGGAATAAAGAAAGAAGCTTGTCCCGGGGGTTGGCAATTAGCCCTCAGGAGTGTGCTGTGTACATTTCTATCCCATAACAACAACAACAACAACAACAAATATATATATATATATATATATAATGTGTATGTGTATGTTTGTATGTATATATATATATATATAGTGTGTGTGTGTATGTGTGTGTATGTATATGTATATGTATATGCGTGTGTATTTCTGAGAGGTCTGACCAACCTGGAATCTTTTTAGTTTTAACAGCCAAGTGTGGCCGAAGGATAGGCAGTGCCTCAGACTCTGTTTTCAGGATACCAGAACAGGAATGCTGGTGCCAGCATGGACCAAGTTCCTACTCCCTCTTGTCCCAGGTTAGAGGAAGCCACAGAAGTCAGACCTACTGTGTCCCTGGGGCTGGGGAGACTCACAGAAGCCTTTGGCAGTGCACTGGGATGGCTGTGTATTTATAGAGTGCTAATAAGATACTACCTCTCACCCGCACAAATATACCCAATATTGCATCTTTGAGGAAATGGTCCACAGTTGCAAGAGAATCTTTTCATGCTGTATTGAACCTTGATAATGTTTGAGCTTATACCTTTAGCTGTAGAATGTCAAGGCCATATAACACAGCAGTGACCTTCAGACATCCTGCCCATCCTTTGTACAAAGATCTTGCCATGTAGGTGGCATGCTGCCTCTGGGATTCTTTTACAGATTCTGAAAGGCATCTGAAAGATGTACAAATGTATCTAAATACGTGAGGAGGGGAATTTGGTCCTCTCAGGCTGCAAAGGCCAGGAACAGCTGGAAAACTCTTGGGTGTTTTTTTTTGTTATATCAAGGGTAGATGGTACCCAACAAAATGACTGAGAAAAATCCTACAACATCTTGTGCCTCTAAATGTAAGAATATCCATTACAGAGTTTTAAGTTCAGAAGGCATCCTATATGGGTGGGAAAGGCACATCTAGAAACCATAATGTTGTTGTATATGATCACTGTGCCAGGAGTAGGTTACCTTCCTCTGAGTTACTGGGCTGGGAGCAGAGGGTGGATGAGACCATACATATGATGTCGGCCATAGACATTGTTGCTGATTGCATGCCAGAACAATTGGTGAGAGACTACATACTTTGTTTTCACAGCATGGAGAAGTTGGACTCCTCCTGGCAAGCTTTTGTAGTGTTGGAAGGGGATATGTAGACTGCTGGTAAAGGATTGTTGTCAATGGTCCTGCTTATCTATGGACCTGAATGTTAATACTAATTGCATGCTAGATAATATGTGCAGCAGTGGTACAACTGATATGGGATGCAACCAACTACTTTTCTATTGGATTTAATGACCACTTCTCAGGAAGGAATCCATGTTTGTATTGCAATCCAGACAAAAAAAGAAAAACAAATAAACAAACAAAAAAAAAACCCCAGGTGGCTGGAGAAGTCATAGCCCTAGTGAAGAGGATATAATGTATCAAAATGCCTTTTAAACACTTATGTTTACAACCAAAGTCTGTTGTTACTGTTGCAGCTGCTCAGGGAAGCTCTGTTCTCTGTGGGAAGAAGTTACTACAGAGCCTCAAAACTAGTCATACTATTGAAAACAACTGACTGTTGCTGAGGCATGGTGATCCATTACTTCCAGTCACAAATGAAGGAAAACAAAATGTCTATATCACATCTCCTCTCCAAAGCTCAGAAAACATGGAAAAGAGGGTGGAAACAAGATAAGAGCTAGAGAAGGGGCAAAGTGTTGTGGAACGGTCCATCAAGTACAACATCTTGAAATCTAAACATCTTGCCATCTTGGAATCTGAACAGTTTTGATTAATTGCACAAGGCACTCAGACAAGCTTGAGCCAGTCACCATTCTCTTGTGGAAGGGAATAATTCACAAGGTCCACAACCGTCACGCATGCATACAAAAGCAGTTACTAGCTGTAGGGGGGTAAAGAAGACTCCTTGGGGGTGTAGCTGCCCATAAATCATCCCTATAGAAGTATAAGTCACCTTTTAATCATGCATCTACAGTAACCCTAATTAAAGTCATTGATTCATCGATGTGGGTGGAATTTTTTTTTTTTTGGCCTGTTATTGCTTTTTCTGAGGTGAAAGGACATAGGCTTCCCTGGAAAAGTCATATGATGCATGGTTTTTGTTCTTGTTGTTTGTTTGTTTGTTTGTTTGTTTGTGGTTTGTAGTTCTTAGCTGAGGCCAAATTTATGTGGTAACTTTAGGACCAGGAGATTCTCTTAACTGGAATTTGGGGCGCACCAGTGGTCAGAAGGAGAAATCAGCTTTGTGTGTTGGTCTGTCCACCAGTGGCTGAGTTCCCGACCTCTAAGAGATGCCCCAACTAGTTTTGAAGCCTTTGGTGCAACAGTATCTGAAAAAAACAAAGACAAATGCTGTGAGTTAGAATCCCAAGGTAACAAAGGTACCACCAAAGAAAGTGGTGACCCGCTCCTGTACTTCACACCTTTTCTCCACATCACAGTGTCCTCAGTTCCTGAACAACCAGAACAAACCTGACCTGAGCATTTGCTGTAGTCACTTCTCAGACTAAATTTGAGCTGGAAACTGTTCCTTCAATTCTCTTTTGCTCTCTCTTCACCCGCACCTTCCCAACTTTCTCTTACCTTTAGAATAAAATAAAATGAAGTAAAAAAAAATTTTTTTTCTGAGCACTCAGTGTGTTCATACCTCTTTTGCCCACCTTATCCTGTAGGCATCCAAATTAGGAATGTTTTGGAGAAACAAGTTGTCTAAGATCACAGTCTCAAGAAATCCACCTTCTTATAGCCTCCCTAGAGGGCCACTGCATCTACCTATAGCAATGGAATTACAAGACTCACTTTACTCTCCTGACACATGAAATAACTAAAGTCTTCCTACCTCCTGCAAGCTGATGAGCCCTGTAACTACGCTGAGCACAGGCTCCTGAAGACGTCAGAGAAGTGTATTTTAGACTGAGTGTCACAGCCAATGGTGCTATAAAGGGTGGGACCTTAGACCGGCCTGTGGGTGGGGCCAAGCGAACAATGTGGGGCAGATGATAGCACAGTCCGACTTCCATTTCCACATCTAATTCAACTACCTGTGGATGGAAAATGAGGAAAAATCGCATCTGTGTACTGAATTTCCCCTGTCACATTTTCTGTCTATTCTCTGAATTATTCAGTACACAGCATATATATACGTCGTATTTGGATTACAGTTAGTCTAGAGATGATAAACAAACGGGAGGTGGTTACGCATGAACACGAGGAGTTTGAACACCCCCTATCCCCAAATTTTTGGTCTCCTGAAGGGGGGGGGTTGTGTATGCATCATAGAGAACATCTTCTATGGACTTCAGGGAAACGATGTCACATCCAGAGCAAGCTAGGGAGGCTGAAAGATAGGGAATAGTCATGCCTTCCTCTGCCCCTTCCCAGGCACACACACCAGCATCCTGCCAGTGGGAGCTCCCCCTACCTCCTGCTTCCAGCCAGTCCTAGGGCTGTCAGCAAAGCTAGAGACCCTGCAAAACCACCCCAAAGTTTAAGTCAGAACAGTGACAGCCATAGGCAGGCAGTCTCTAGACCAAGAACTACTTTGGTCCATCACTAATCCCACAGCAGCAGCCCTGCAGGTCAAACCCACACTTACATTGTATAAATAGAAAACCGGAATTATGTGCCAGGAAATGTATCTCAGAACCCAGAGCAGCTGGGTGAGTTTGAGCCAGAGCAGGAACCTTGGGCGGCAGCCTATGGTTGGCAAGAGACAGCTCTGGCTGGGGAATGGGCAGGCATTGCACTAGAAAGGCCCTTTGGGTCTTGTCCTCTGTGAATGGAGCCATTTACTGGTGTATCCGTAATGGTGGGGCCGACTGAGCTCCTTGGCAAAGCCCTTGGCAGGCCTTCCCCAGTGGAATGTCCAGAGAGAAAAACCGTCCCCTGTCCTCCCCTGTGGCCTGTGTAACCTCCGGCCTGGTCTGCGCCAGGCTGTGCCCCAGCGCCCCGCCTAGGGGTCTTGTTTGCTCTGGCAGACAGGGAGCCCATTCAGCCCCTCGGGTGGCACCGGGGGTGTCTGGCCTGGGAGGCCTGGCTGAGCTCCGGCAGGCTCAGTGGCCCGCGGGGTTCCAGAAGCTTCCCCAGGCTCCAGTGGGGGCAGGGCGCTGACTTTCTTCTGGCCGCTGAGAATTACTGACTTTACAGGTCCGTCTTGCTCCATAAACCAGAAAGCCACTTCCAGCTGGTGGGATGGAGTCTGGTGGGCGGGTGTCTGGTGCCATCCTGTCCCGGCTGGGAGGGGTCCCCAGCGCCGTGGAGGAGCTGTGGTCTGTCACAGCCCCTGGCCAGGCAGGTTTTTATGGCTTCAGCTCTGGAGTGGGGAGCACAGGCCACATCCACAGGGATAATATTTGCTGTACCTGGTCCTGATGTTGAGGCCACAGCTTCCCGGTTCATGGTCCTGCATCGCTATCCCAATTTCCTTTTCTCCTGGGGGTCTGCTGAGACTTACTTTTTGAATAGGGAAGCACTGAGTTAAGATCAAACCACAAAGCTCATGAAAAGACTGGATGACTCCCCTTGCAAGCTGCCACTGTGAGGCACATAGGCCTGGAGCCAGTGGGAAGCCTGGAGGCCCTGGTTGGCCCCTCATAGGGACAGCACACCCACCTGAAGGAACACTTGCAACTCCAGTCCCCTCGGCCAGCTTTCCTGGCCGCCAGCCACTGCTCCTGCATAGCTGAAGGTTATGATGTTTAAATATTAAAAATGCTTAGCTAAATACGCTGGCTTGTTTTCTTTTCCTGATAGTAACAGTCTGCCCACAGAGCCCTTTCAAACCTCTTCAGTGTTTAGAAAATGGATAAGGTACTCATTCAGTGACGCTCAAGTTTACCAGAGCCAGGAATGAAGCCCGGGATTTCATGAAGGGAGAACCAGCCTGGGACCACACACAAAGGCTACACTGCTTCCTCCTCCCTGCCCAAGCTGGCTGGCTCTCTCTCTCTCTCTCTCTCTCTCTCTCTCTCTCTCTCTCTCTCTCTCTCTCTCTCTCCTTCACTCCTCCCCTCTCTTTTCCCACCCCCTTCCTCCTATTCTCTCCCCCCTCCTCTCTCTTCCCCCTCCCTCTCTGCCCTCATTCTAACAAACTGGCCATGACTGGCAACCAGAAAAATCCATAATAGAAGTCAGAGGGGGGCTTCCAGGGCTTAGGGGGCCCTTTGGTATCCAGGAGATGAATAAAAAAATGGATTACCAAAGTGTGTGCCCCTATAACTAAAGAAAGCACACACACACACACACACACACACACACACAAAGCTGGGGCCACCCTAAAACATCTTTTATGAGACACAAGAGCCAAACAGAATTATTAAAATCACCTTTTTGTGGGGTTACAGAAATAAATACACTCTCTTCAAGAATAGGGCTGGTTTGAACCCCACCCATCAGCTGCCCCCCCCTTCCCCGCCCTGAGACATTAATTATCTCCCCAGCACAGTTGGAGGAGTCCTTTGGCCTGGCTGGATGTAGTATTTGCGTTTATCAAAAAAGGACCTGTTGGGCACAGGAGACTGGGGCTGTGGGAGGAGGTGATTAGGTGTGAAATTCTTTTAGGAAGCAGGAGCAAGACTATTTACTTTCTCCTCACTAGTACCCATCCTTGACTGCAGACTTCAAACAGGAGTAAGCTGGGTCCAAAGGGAGCCCTGTGGGAACTTGGAAAGATGTTGAGCTTCTTTTATTTCAGTGTGAGCTCCAGTGTGTGCAGAAAGAATGAAGCAGTTAAATTCAAGAAGTATTTATGGCGCTGCTGAGACGAAATGAGGCAGGACTTGGCATGAAAGGCCAGCGCTGGGCAGCAGAGCCTGGAGCACAGCCACTGCGGAGCAGCCCTGGCCCGTTGAGCCGTGGCAGGGCAGCTTCTGATTAAAGAAGTCGGCTCGCACATTTTTGTTGTGTGAATCAGCTTTTCGCCACTGTAGCAAACACTCAGGATGATCAACTTATAAAAGACAAAGGTTTCTTTGGACTCTCAGCTTTAAGGCTCTGGACAAAAATGGACTTGGCCCAGTTCTTTGGGCCTGTGGGAGGGAAGGCATCACGGTGGTAATGTTTGACAGAGTCCAATAGTGTCGCAGCCACAGCCCATCGAGTAAAGAGAGGAAGAAGAGAAGACAGGGTTTCCTATCATTGCCTCCAGAAGGCATTTCCCTAGGGACCTAGAAACCTGCCACCTTGAAGTCCTGGGGGGAGGAGGGGTATTCAGCTTAGGGAAACCAGTGCAAGGGGGTTCTTTCTCTGCAGTGTATTCAGCCTGAACATAACTGTTCCGTCAGATGATGTATTTTGAGCATCTATCAGTATACATTGTACTAAGCAAGATAGAGTCAACAAACAAGTATGCAAGTCAGTGTAATCCTCAGTAGACTTAGGAGCTAACTTTAGACATGTGCCACACAATAATGTCTTCTCAGGGGCAAACAGCCTATATACCAATGGTTCCCCAAGGTTCCTGTCACCTAGGAACATTGTAGAGTGTCTCGTGTCTCGAGTGTGGTGTGTGTGTGTGTGTGTGTGTGTGTGTGTGTACATGCTCAGGGAAGCCATGGGTCAGTGTCAGGTGTCTTTCTCAATTACTTTTCACCTTATTTTTTGAGACAGGGTCTCACTGGACCTGGAACTTTCTGACTCAGCTAGGCTGGCTTGCTAGTGAGCTTCAGGAACCCTCCTGTCTTTGCCTCTCCAGTGCTGGGATTACCAGCATACACCACGCTGATTGGCTACTCACATGAGTGCCAGGGATTTAGATTCTTGTACTCATCCTTCCACAGGAAGAATTTTGCCAACTAAGCCATCTCCTCAGTCTTGACACGGTGATGTACAACATATTGCTCACATGCTTGTGGCGCTGCTGGCATGAGCAGGTCTTCCTCTTTACCATGTGAGAACCTGGCACACACTCAATAATAGTGCTAAGTGACTACCTCTAAGTCCTACGAATTTATTGTTGTCTATTTAGCGTTATTTAGTGTGCACTTTTTCTACTTAACAAAACAATTACTATATAAAGGGACTGGAGAGCTGGCTCAGAGGTTAAGAGCACTGTCTGCTCTTCCAGAGGTCCTGAGCTCAATTCCCGGCAACCACATGGTGGCTCACAACCATCTAAAATGAGATCTGGTGCCCTCTTCTGGCCTGCAGGCATATATGCAGGCAGAATACTGTATACATAATAAATAAATCTTTAAAAAAATTAAAAATTACCCCTTGCCCTGTGCCTTGAATATGCTAGACAAATGCTCTATCACCAAGATACACTTCCCTCCCCTTCCTCTCATTGGTTTTGTTGTCGTTGTTGTTTGTTTGTTTGTTTGTTTTTTGTTTGTTTTTTTTTTCGAGACAGGGTTTCTCGGCATAGCCCTGGCTGTCCTAGAACTCACTTCGTAGACCAGGCTGGCTTCGAACTCAGAAATCCACCTGCCTCTCCCTCCCAAGTACTGGGGTTAAAGGCGTGCACCACCACTGCCCAGCCCTTCCTCTCATTTTTATGACAGGGTTTTGTTATGTAGTCCTGACTGGCCCTGAATTTGAGACTTTCCACACGATGCTACTTTTGGTTTATCCTAGTTTCAGACTTGAAAACAGCTCACAACCAGTTTCAAACCGGAACCGGAAAGACTTTCCTCATGGAATTCTCGGGCACTGCTTCCTATAGCACCTCCTACCAACATCATCTTGATATTTATTCCACTACAAGTAGCTTGTTTAGCTCTTTTTAAGCTAGGAGTTAAAGAGTGCACCTGTAATTCTGCCACTGGGGAGATGGAAGTGTGTGTGTGTGTGTGTGGGGGGGTATCCTTGGCTACACAGAGTTTGAGACCCATCTGGGCTACATGAGACCCATGGAAAGCGCCAAAATCAAGCAAACAAAAAAGACACTTGTTTCTTAGCACCATGTACTAGAAGCCTGGACTGTTAACAGCACATTTACTACTACGGAAGACATTTTAAGTTAGGCAAGGTGGTGAACTCCCATCACCCAGGAGACAAAGGCAGGCTTTCAAAGCCAATCTGGTTACCTGGCCACATGCTGTCACAAAGCAACATTCCACATTCCGGTAGACTGACTCTAGTAGTAGAGTGTGAATTTTACACACAGCCTAGCTTGTTCTTACTTTCCTTGCAAGGAAGATGGGCCAGGAAGGAAAGAAGAAAGGCTTTATCTTCATTCTTTCAGAGAGATCAGTTATCACTGTATGAAGAGCAGTTAATGTCTTGTGGCTTCACTGTTGACACAGAGTGGCAAAGATACCCAGACCTCTGCAAAATTTCATTTATTCTCTAACTGGAATGTAAATCAGTGTATTGATCCTTTCCACAGAGCTGAGTCATGGCCTCATTAATAATATAATCCTTGGAGCCCACTTGTACCCATAAACTTGGTCCATGGAGGCATTCATAGCTCAAGTTCACGATTTGATTTCCTGTGTCTAATAACTGCCCCCTACAACAGTCCATACCCCATTTCACCCAGCACAAAAAGAGGTCATGATATTTAAGTGGAATTTTAAAATGTCAAAACCACACAAAAGAATGCAGGCCTGGGTGTAGCACCCACATGCTAAGTAGGAGATCTCCATCCCTATCCCCCCAGAGTTAGTCCTGTATGAGCAAGGTCGGCCCGAAAGGCGACACTCCCTTAGCCAGAGAAAGGCCGATGGTGCCATTAACAGCTCTTGCCAATGGTTACCTCAGACAATGTAAATACAAAACTGGTGCTTGTGTTTATTTAAAGTTATTGGCATCAGACCCATTCCTGGTAGACAAAGATTATCTTGTTTACAGCAGTATCCAGATGATGGACAAGACTCTGTTTAATATAAATCTAACTACGCAGAGGGGGGACCCGTTAGCATAAACAACTTCCCTCAAGCAAAACAAATCCTGCCAAGACTCAAGCTGGAATTCATTTATTATCCAGCTTCAAGTTGACTTGTCTCAACATTAAACAACTGAGGGGCAGAGGGCTGAAGCTGAGGTCCGAGGGCACGACGGACCCGGTTTGGAGGGTCTCATGCTTTGCAGAGGTGCTTGTTCCTTTTGGTGTGTGTGTGTGTGTGTGTGTGTGTGTGTGTGTGAGAGAGAGAGAGAGAGAGAGAGAGAGAGAGAGAGAGAGAGAGAGAGAGAGAGAGTGAATGAGAGTGTGTGTGTGTGTGTGTGTGTGAGAGAGAGAGAGTGTGTGTGTGTGTGTTTGTGTGTGTGTATGTGTGTGTTTGTGTGTGTGTGTGTGTGTGAGAGAGAGAGAGAGAGTGTTACAAAAGGGAACAAGGGTGACAAGAGAGTCACTATTGTCCTTTCAAAATGCTATGATCTGATGGAACCGTAGTGAGTTTTATGAAGTAGAGATGATCCTAGGACTTCAGGGTGAGTGACTCATTCTCCAGCAGGTGCTAGTGCTTGACACAAGGTCCTGAGCTCTGCCCCATCCTGCTTCAGACATGGCTGGTGTTGGAGTCCAGGCTTCTACAAGAACTGAGTCCATCCAGAAACAGCATAGCCTCCTGGGATAGACTCATCTAAATGAAGACTAAGTTTATCTAACTAGCTAGGTCGAGAGAGTTGTGACTCCAGATGACACACGGTGGTGGAGCCTTCAGCATAAGCCACATGCCTGGAGAAGAGAGCAATACCTGGAAAGGGGAGGGGAGAAGGACTGGCTGATAAGAATAGCTTGCTTGGCTGAAGTCAGAGCCAGGAGGTACCTGAGAAATAAATAGTGTGGTGGCGGCGGTGGAACAGGAAGATGATTGCCGACCCTGCCTTAGAGGAGAGAGCAAATGCTACTGACAGGTCCCATTGCTTTAGTCCAGCACAGGTTGCCCAGGAATGGTAGAAGCTGGCAAGGGTGTTTGCATTCGTGGGATTCTCTAAAGGAACAGAAGTGATGGAATGAATACATATGATGTTTTAAAAGGGTTTATTAGACTGCCTTACAGCATTCAGTATGGGTAGTCCCACAATAGTTGTCTCACACTGGAGAGGTCAAGAATCCAGTAGTTGCTCTGTCTATGAGCCCGGACATCAGTCTGGTGTGGGAATCCCTGGAGAGCTGGGGGAGATCAGTCTACCTTGAAATCCCAAAGAAGTAGGTTCCAATACCACTGAAGGAATGCCTCAGCACCAGAATAGGTTGACTTACTAGTCAGAGTGAGGGAGGCAGGGGAAAACCAAAGATTCCCTCTCCCACAATCCTTTTATATGGGCAGTCATCAGAAAGTTTAGCTTAGATTTAGGTTGGGTCTTCCTGCTTCAAAATTAAGAAAATCCCTCACTGTGATCAGATATAAAGTGAATAAGTAAATAGATTAACGAGAAAAAGAGAAGAGAAGAGAATAAAATCTCTTGCAGGAGTGTCTAGCAGCTTAGGTTTTAGTTGACTCCAGATGATAATCAACATTAGCCATCCTGAGTCCTTGCCTGTCAACTTGATACACAATCATGTCTCCCTATGTTTTTCTTAGTTTCCAAATTAAGAAAACTAGGTCATAATTTTACCTAATATGATATAACTATCCCACACACAACTGAAAAATGCATTATGTATTTCAGAATAGGTGGCAATCCCCCTTGAGGAATGCTTAGTCTTTCAGTGCCCCATAACTTGAATGTGATATTAGCCATTGATATTATCTGGATCAATGTTACATTATATTATGAAGAAACAATGTTACTTTAAATGAAGAAACAATATTACGTTATATGATGAAGAAAGAGTTAAGGAAAACACCGTTTTCAATGTACGTTTATATACTCATAAACACTCTCTTAGCAAAATATGACAGAGGCACTCATGCCAATTATAATCCTCATTTCTGCAACTGGTCACATGGCCTTAGTATTTAAAAGCCACCTTCTTCTGCTATATATTCTGTATTTCCTCTACCTTCAGCAAGAACCTTAGCAGGTCTTGTTCCCCCACACACACACACCGGAGGAGTGACCCATACCTTCATTCTTGAAGGGTTTGTGCCCATTGTTACTTTGTGTGGGTTGGGTTGTTGTAGTTTACCATTGACTTTAATCACAGGACATGGTAGTATCAAGAGACACCCTAAAGGATCTCTTATACTCCAGATATAATCTTCTTTACATCCCCTGTGGAGAATCCATCCAATGTCCCCCAGTAGTCTCAATCTGAACTTCCTGCTCATAGGAATGTTTGTTGTCTCGAGGCAGGAGTGCTCCCACCTCTGGTAGCAAGAATTTCTAGGCAAGCTGAACTGAAAGTCATGGGAACAAAAAGCCAAAATTTCCCTAGTGGGATTCTAGGGGCAGTAGTGAGTAGAACTGTTCCCATTTCCATCCCTTAACTTCTGGATCTGTGGATGCAGGATATAGAAGAAGCAGTACTGTATATTGGATACCGATTCAAAGCATATGCCACCTTCTGCAGTACTCTGCCCCAGCCCTTCAGGGTGCTGCTCTTAATTAGGGTTACTCACAGGACCATCAATGCCTCGAAGCCAGCTGTGTCACTGAAAAGCCCACCACAACCTGCGTGACAGTTTATGAAAGCTGATGGGGGCTTTGTGGAACTCTTAGCATGACTATACAGGCAGCTAGACTGGTCTGAAAGTCTTTCTGGAAGTTCTCATTGTTTATAAAAGCTTGGGGAGGGGCCACTGTTTAGGACCTTCCTGGCACTCAAGTTGTTTCCTTTCTGAGTCATAACCAGCCTTCCCCCAGGAATGCTTCAGTTCCAGGTACAGGTAACTGGTACACACCAAAGAGGAAACTGGGCTTTTTAGGACAAAATACTCAGTTAAACGGTCACCTGCTGTGACTCTGTAACCAGCACCTGGTTCATTAATCTCTTACCACTGCCACAAATCTTCATTTTAACCAGACTTCACACAAGACACTTTAACTCTGCTGTGGCTTCCTTAGTCCCCTTTCCTTTCCTTCTTTCCTTTCTCCTTCCTTCCTTCCTTCCTCCTTCTTTCCTTTAAAATTTATCTTTTAAAGTTTTTATATCTATCACCCATATCTATGTATATCTATCATCAATATTTATCATCTATCTATCTTAAATATCTATCTATATCATCAATATCTATGTCTATCTATCATCAATATCTATCATCTATCTTAAATATCTATGATGATAGATATATCTATCATCAATATCTATCCATACCTATCACCAGTATCTATCTATCTATCTATCTATCTATCTATCTATCTATCTATCTATCTATCTATCTATCTCTCTCTCTCTTCTCTTTTTACCATACAGGTCCTTTTTATATACTTTATGGCTTCCAGTTTAGTTTTTTTAAAAGGATTCCTAAGTGTGTAAATGAGTGGGTCTCTGCATCTATATCATGTGCCTTTTGGGGGCTTTATTTCCTTCTGTTTGTTTTGTCCTTTTCTGGTGTGTTAGGTTTTGTTCTGTCTTATTATATTGCATTATATTATTCTAGTCTTTTATTACCTCTTAGATGCCTGTTTGTTTTCTGATGAGAGCCACTCCCAAGACACTCTTCTGAAATATCTATAAGAGTGTTTCCAGAAATGTTAGCTGAGACTCCATATGACCACACCTACCCCCCATTTCCCCTCCATATGATCACACCTACCCCCATCTCCCCTCCATATGATCACATCTACCCTCCATCTCCCCTCCATATGATCACACCTGACCTCCATTCTCCCCTCCAATTCCTTCATATTTTCCATTACAACTCATTCCAACACCATGCTTTTTTTTTTTTTTAAATAACCCACTAGGTCCAGTTCAATTAGTGTTGTTACATGTGTACGGGTGTGGGGTCATCCGCTAGAGCATAAAAAAAAAAAATCCTACCAGTTGCCACATCCTCAGAAAAGAATAGTTCTCCCTCCAGCAACTATTAAAATATCTTTAATAAAATCTCCAACTTGGCTTCACTGTGCCAGTGAGTCTTGAAATTCTTTTCAGCATGAAAACTGCAAACACTGGTTTGTCTGAGTTGAGGTTTCTAAAAGCTTTGTCTGCCGAGGGTGACCATGTCAAGTTGTGCCCATGCCTGGTGCCTCCGGCATGTAGAAACCCAGACTGTAGCCACCAAACCACATACAAGTCTGTAGCAATGACAGGTATTCCCTTAGAACACTCACCTCTTCTAGAAACTGCAAAAGGGATCCCCTGTGCTTTCCAGGATGCTCTTTCAGTTGGGATTCAGAATTGAATCCCTGTGGTAGCAGTCAGCATTATTAAAAGACCTTTTAACCTGAAATACTCAGTGCCTGTCTATATCTAACCTGGAACAGAATGTGTTAACTTAAGACATCCTGGAACTTCAAGGTCAGACAGTGAACTGTAGGTTCAGTAAGAGATCTGTCTCAAAAAAAAAATGGTGGATCTTATTAAAGGAAGACACTTGACACTGACCTATGACCTCCAGACCCATATGCACATATGCACATGTGTACCTGCTTGTACATGTAAACACACACATAAACACGCACAACATACTACACCTTTGTCCCCAAATCACCACATATACACTGAACAAGTTTGACAAATAGAAAGATTCTCTGTTGACATCCTTAAGCCAGTTGGGAGCCTTGAGGACTGAAGCTCTGTCTTACACAGAGGAATGGAGCTATTCCCAGGCTCTTAACTGAATGGCAGAGTTGGAGGGACCCAGAGTTAGGAGAAGACAATAGCATGTTAGAGATGAGCAGACCGGTGTTCTGGCCACACAGAGGCTCCCTCTACCTCTGCCAGTCACAAGCTCCTGCAGGGGATGCCTGCTGGTTTTAAGTTGCTGCAAGGACCAGTCCTTCTGTGCTTGGCTAGCTCTGGAATATAGCATGAGTGACAGACAAGGACTCCCAGAGGACAGCTTTCAAAGCCGATGAGCTGTGTTTGTATAAATACACAGACAAACCTACCAGGGAGATCAATGGTGGGAGATAAACTCCTAGAATTCCAGGCAAAGATAAAGAAGCCTTGACACAGCCAGGTCTTCCCAGAGTTCACAGGGGATGTCTGAAGAGGGGCTGCCATTGGCACTGATGCTATAAGGATAGAGGAGGCTGCAGACAGGGACCAGGGCTGAGGCACAAGCAGCAGCTTTTGTTATAGTCACTCAAATCCTGTAAGTCCTCAACTCCCACTGCCCCAAATGATTTGCAGCTCTGGTCTTTCCTTGGCAAGGAAAGCTAGCTATGTAGAGTGCTGACCACCTCTCTCTCTCTCTCTCTCTCTCTCTCTCTCTCTCTGTGTGTGTGTGTGTGTGTATGCGCACGCGCAAGTTCCCAGTCACTGGCAGGTCGGGAGACTGTGATGTCAACTTTTCTACTCATAATGTATGTATTCCAATAGTTACCCAAAATAGTAAGATTTAATTTTATGAGGGAGAGAATGCCAGGGGTGTAGCTTGCCTAACATGGACAAAATCCTGGTTTTATCCCCAGCACCTGGCATGGTGATACTGGCCTGTAAATCCTAGCACTCAAGAAGTTCAAGGTCATAGTGAGAGGAGTCATAGTGAATTCTAGGACAGCCTAGGATACCTGAGACTCTGTAGAGAAAAAGGAAGGGTGGGGAGGGAGAAAAAAGGGTGAAAGAGAGATGACAGAGGAGAGAGAGACAGAGACAGAGAGAGACAGAGACAGAGAGATGACAGAGAGAGACAGGGAGATGATAGAGAAACAAAGAGAGACAGAGAGACAGAGACAGAGAGAAAGAAACAGAGAGAGACAGAGACACACAGAGAGAGAGATTTGAGACTTGACTCAAGGTGGTCAGCCTTCCTTTTCTGGTATGAACCCCCACAGAAGGGCTCCTATATCTGGCCTGGCTGGTACCACTCTGAAATCGTGGTAGGCAGTAGGTCTCTAGGGAATATGGAAAAAAAAAGGGGGGGGGGAGGGTCCAGAGATCTTCACAGTGACTTTTTATTTACAAACAAATTGTAAACACTCAAGCAAGCTGGGCCAGGCTTGGGGTCTGGCATGAGGCCTGCCCATCTCTTGGATCCTTGAGCTTGGGCGCCTCAGTTTTATAGCATTTGGAAAGCCACTTGATTGGGGAAGGCTGATGTTGATGCTGGGAAATTATTTTCTCCTGGATTCAAGCCCTCATTTGCTTATTGGGAAAGAGACGGCATTTATGCTGGCTGAGCATCAACAGCAGATAAAACATTCTGCTGTCTCTCGAAGCCGCCAGGCACTCACTCAGTACAGACCTCTGGGTGCCTTGGTGTGTGAACAGCAATCCTTCCTGCCTCAGTCTAGGGTACTCAGACTATGTAATTCTATCTGGACATGCCGTAGCTGTCCTTTTGCTTGTGAATGGTCTCTGTCAACTCTGTGAGCTCAGGGGCCTTGTGATCACTGTTCTGTCTCTGGTATTTAAAACGATGCCTAGACCTGGGGCTATAGCTCAGTTGATAGAATGTTTACCTAGCCTGAAACCGTGGCTCCATCTGTAACACCACAGATACCAGGCATGGTGGTGCCGGCCTGCAATCCCAACACTCAGAAGGCTTATACCATTTCCTTATGTTCATCTGGTACACCAAATGTACATCTGGTAAATGTACATTTCTAATCCCAGCAATGGGCAATGGAAGGCAGAGGCAGACAGATCCCCAGAAACTCACTAGGCAGTTAGCTAGTCTAGCATAGTTGGCAAATATCGCGGCTAGCGAGAAATCCTGTCTCAACCCAAAAGGTAGTAGGCACCTGAGGAATGACAACCAAAGTTGTCTTCTGATTGCTTACATATGCTGTGCCACATGTGTACTCCCCCCAATAAATAAATAAACAAACAGATAAATAGGTAAGCAAATATCAAATGTAACAAAAAAGAAGATAGAATTCACCAGGCCTGGTGGTGCATGCCTGTGACAGCAGCACTGGAGAGGTGGAGGCAAAAGGATCAGGAATTTGAGGCCAGCCTAAACTATTCCTTAACTTTAGACCAGCCTGAGTTAACACAGTGAGTCCTTGACTCAAAAAAAACCAAGACTGGAAATATAGCTCAGTGGTAGACCCCTGTTCAGCATGTGTAAATCCCTGGGTTCAAACCCAGCACTACATACACACACACACACACACACACACCACTCACACATACCACACATGCATGTATGTAACATATATACAAATTAGACTTTTTAAAAAAACATAACTATGATTTCATGGGAAGGAATGGATACCACAGCTCAGTAGGCTTCCAATTGAGTAGTTAATGATGTGGGGAGCTCTGGGCTGCATCGTGGTTCCTAGTTGTTCAGAACCTGCTAG